>JAMKCH010023275.1:0-41702 GCA_023653785.1 Ophioderma brevispina
TCTTTATTGAGCGACATATCCATATTACGTAAATTGCACAACATTTCATAAACTATTACACATGTAGATTTTAGAGGATATAAATGCAACACTGAAATATTTTCTGTCAACACTTGCGTATTTACAAAGTAGGTCAAAACCCACGAATAGAGCGGGTAGCCCGTAAGCTTAACCCTCAGCCCAAAACTACACATTTTACTCCATGGGATCAAAAAGAGAAAGATGCTTGCATAAGGACCATTGTTACGCATATCGGCGAAGTTACTGATTTCTGCACAGGTTCCTTTCAATACTCTGGGAATGTCACTGTCAAATTTGCACATTTGATTGAAATGAGTAAACTGTCTCACATTTCTTTCCTAAATATCATGACCCAGTAAAATGTAGCAGCATGCAGCATTGACTCGAGCAATAATAGCACTGTTGATATCCAGTAAAGCCGCCGTACTGCAGAGGATAAAGCACTTCAAATTACTGTTCAACTGTAATGCGTATAACAATGCCTCTGTCTTCCAGATAAAAAGTTTCACGGTGCTCATCACAGATTAATATCAAGCTATTTTTTTGTCATTACGCAAAGCGCAAGATACTCGTCCTCTTTCACGATAAATAACTCCTGCTTCTACTGTGCGTTCAGTACTTTGACCATATCTTTTCATTCATTCAGTTTTTTTTTTCCGAAAGGAAACAAAGAGAACAAAAATCATGCATGAAAGTTGTTTGGCATACTGTGACCTAACATTCGTGCAGTAACAAAACTTAACTTACAGTAAATTGCTGCATAACCCCATTTCTTTTCCAATTTACTGTGTTGTTAGCAAAGGTCGCTAGACCCCTTCTTTTGTATTTTTCTAAATTCTGGTGGTAAATTGAATCGAAATGAGGTCCCGCAATAAGTTATGTATCTTGGTTCTGCCCAAAAATGTTAGGTCACAGCTTACCTAGCAACATATCCAACCACCGTGAGTTTTGTTTTCACATTAGTTTCGTTTTTCAATCAATATGAAATTAAATCAAAATTATTGAACCACAGTAGAACCTCAAAGTTTATTTTTATCGCGTACGAGGCCGCTCAATCCAAACTGGGTAGACGTTTAATATTGAAGTCCCAAGTATAACACAGGATTTTGCCAATTGAATTCCGTCCTGCGCTACTGCACAACATCATACATTGTCATGACGGAATACAAGGAATACCTCATTTGCTACTTGAGACTCTATGTAAAACGTCTACCCAAAACTGCTGGGCAGTGATAACCAGTCGAGAACACCTACATCTATGTCAACTGCGGTGGCAGTAACAAAGGCTTCTGCAGTTCACAACGTAAACAAAGGGGAATCTGCAGTGCTTTGTAACGCTGCAGAACTTGTAGTACTCGAGTAGAAATACTCGTACTCGAGTACGCGTACAATTTGTGTACGCGTACTCATACTACTGTACTCAGGCCTTGGTACTCGTACTCATACTATCAGGCACAAGTACCTCGTACTCCATACTCGGGCTTTAATTTTGCTGTACTCATACTGTACTCGTACTCAGGATCAAATACTCAATACTCGTACTCCGGGTCAATACTCGTACTCATACTCGTACGCAGGAAAAGTACTCACACTACAACAAAAATCATAAGTGATGCTGTATTATTGCTAGAAAAGGGAAAATCACAGAAAACAAAATATACAATTATTTTATTTTACAAAATTGTGTATTTCAACCGCACATTTTTTTGTAAAATTTATTTCCCATGTTTCAGTTAAATCTCAATATTTAAAAAATTTGTTTTTTTGTTTGGATATGGCATCAATATTAAAATAATGACAATTTCAATGGTGATATCTCAGTATAACTACTACCAATGCTCCATTCCATGAACACTTTAATAATGAAGCAAAACCCCATTTTAATAAAATTAAATCCAATAGTCAGTTTGCTTTCTTTGCCATGGTATGTGGTAGCTTAAACCTACTGTGGAGATGGTTATAGGTCAAAGTGATAAGGAACTTGTGTTTTTAACAGAAATTGAGACACCGCCGCTTTAGTTTTTACCATGCATATTCCCTATCAAAAGACATGAAGCATAAAAAAAGGATTGCTGTGTTGTTCTGAAATACTTGTGTGGCTATTTTGGGGATAATGTTTCCAATATGAAAGAAGTATGGGCAATTATTTCGGCCAAAGTCATCACAATTTCCAAAATCTGAAAGCGAACATTAGACTTTGTGGATATCATACATTAATGGTCCCTATATAGCATGTTGCATATACCTCATATTCAAATTGTTTTGTTCAAAAGATTCAAAGATGTGCCATTTCAAATGGGGGGGGGTCATTTAATGGTGTTAATGATGCCCAATGCACAGATGAAGGTTGTGGTATAGGGTTATCTAGGGTATATGAGACTCATGGCGAAGGATGGATACAAGCCAAGCCATGATGGCTACGAATATAGGTATGGGTATGAGCTATGGACGGGTATGGCGTCACAGCATTGACCAATCATGGTAGGATATGAGTTAATGTATGAGGACTAAGGGTACAGGTACACATTTTATACTCGAGCTACGCATTGCTTTTAGGAGTAAGGTGACTAGCCTTTGACAGTTTATTCATCCATGATCATTGAATGGGCCAATGCCCAAACCAGAATATGCCATGTAAACAAAATGAACTTTGTGGTGTATAAAGAAAATCAACAACAAATTTGAGCAAATTACACAGAGTTATTCAGTAATATGTTCTCAAGTATTGGGTGGGAAGATCATATTTGTTATTGACATTGTCATCTTCATCGGTGTCATCTTCTCAACATTATTACGAGGCTGCAATTTTGCCAAAGTATTCATACTCAACTCGTACTCAGGCAAAAGGACTCATACTCGTCCTCAGGCACAAGTTCTCGTACTCATACTCGTACTCATACTACAAGTCTGGACTCGCTGAATAGCAGGTGGATTTAACTGTCATAATGGCATTATTTGCTTGAGTCATTGTAGTATAGTGTATGTCCCGTGATCAATGATATCAGAAAAGAAATTGAGATGCATTTTTATCTTTCATGAATAAATGTGCACAACCCCTTACAATTGCATAACCAATAAATAAATAAGCGGACAAAATAGCTCACTCAGGTGAGAGCGCTCGAATCCAGTGTATGCTCATCCATGGTATAGGCCAGTGCGTTCGAGCCCTGTGAGATCAGCTATGTTGTAATTTCCGGACACAGAAATTAACCGCATGGTTGTTCCGATTTACCCATGAGATAATTGGGAAGCTGGTCCCGGCTGCGAGGTATCTCGATGTATGTTGCTGATAAGGGAAAGCGCATGATCCGATCTGCGGCCACATGAAATGATGCTAAATGTGGATGGTTATGGTGGGGCACAGGATCAGCGACCATGGTGAAGCGTTAGAGGCCAATAGCATAAAGGCGCGATATAAAATCTCTGCTAGAGATTATTATTATTATAAATGTAATATAAATTTATCTTATTATCGTGGAAAAAATTTTTTACTTCTGCGAAGTATGAATCAAAATGAACAATTTTTCCTTTGAGCCATGCCAATTCAACACATTATACTTCCAAATTATGTTGTGTTCGGTAAGCATAACGTATGCTAGCAGAGGTTAATGATTTTATTACAGGTGACATATCAACAGCTTCAGTGAATTAAGAAACCAGGGATGACATATTTTATTTTAAAAAGCACATCAAGTCGTTTCAATTATCCACAACAAAAACAAGGCACTGACAGTGCTGTACGCCATTAAAGAAAGGATTGAAATTTCAATCTGTTTTTTACTGCAGTAGGACAATGGTAAACGACTGAATATCAATCTATCACACCGAATATTTCAGACCTTTTACAATATTGACGTACCATTACTGATTTGTTCCGTTAACCCTTACCCTGCATTAACTTCTTCAGAAAGAATTTTGTACCCAAATTTGGGGACATCCTTTGGAAGCATCATCATATTAAAGATTTCATGACAGATAAGTTAAAAGACCACTTGAGGAACTGTGACCTCTTGATAATCTGCTTATTTGAAGCCCCCCGACCAACTAACAAATTTCTGAACAATTTGGTGAACACACGTTTCTACAGCAGAGGCCAGTGCAAAATACAAGCATTTACAAACATATGACACATCAAAACTTATGAGCTGCATTTTAGATGACCTTTCAACCTCAAATCACCTAACACTACTTGTGTCCAAGCCAAGCCACTAGTCCCATTTAGTTTCATGAGAATCCAGAGACCGTAGTTCCTGTTTAACTTAAAATGTTCTTGATTAGCCCAAAAAATTTTAAATGAACCGGAATGAACCCTTCACAATGAACATTCCGTATATGACCAAGCATTAATCAGTAGGTCTAAGATACTCAGGCCAGCTATCAGAGAAAACAATGCCGATTAGATCAAATAAGACCAATAACAAAACAAAGTCTCTTTGTTGTTATGAGCAAAAGAATTTCAAAAGAAACCTTACAAACACATCAGTGGCATTGCAAATTTTGGACACTAGGAGGGTGGGAGGCACAGATTGTGAATGTATGACATGTGAATGTACCAACAAAAAATTTCTGTGAGGCGACCTGTTTTGTTTGCATCGCATCAAAAATTTAAAAGGGGGATTAGAACCAGACTGACTAAAAATTACTGACTAAGTAACTGTCAGCGAAACAACAGCTTTTTGGGCCAAAATGTAATGACTACCTACTTCATGCACTGACCAGTGCATCAAACATAGCTTTTGCCAAAATGTACTGAATTGACAGTCTCTAACTATTGGATAGAGTTTGGGGTGGGGTTATGCCTCTAAAACATGTAGGAAACAGGTGTTCCAATTGAGTGGTAATTATGTAATTATCTACTGATGAGGCCGTAGATATTGGGGAGACCACGATGTGGAAATTGTATTTTTTCATTGTCCACATTCCGTCCTCATTATTGTCACCACTCCTTCATCACCATCATTATCAGCATCACCACCATCTTCATCATCATCTCATCACATCTTGATTGTCAGTACCATCATACAATCACATATGTAAGAAATTATTCCCCCTCTCTCTAATTGCAATATTTCAGCCTATTTCCTAACGCAAGTATAAGGCCCTACAGCCATCACATCAACACCACAAGGAGATTGCAAATGTGACAGTTGCACCATCACTTTCTATCGATATTATGGGCAAAATCAATCTCACCTGGGACTTGATCAAACTTAAAATAAATCCTCCTTCAAGGGTGCCATGCAGAAAGGCTATGATGTTCCCAGACAGTTGATGCAGATGCACTAAAGCAGTGCTATACGATGTGAACACTATAAAAAATCACAAACAAATGCATAAGTGAGAATATTTGTTCCTATGTTTTTATATTGATTTGAAATTTGATCAAGAAAATGCCCGGGGGGGGCCACTTGCATACATTCCTATGTAGTCATCTTCAAGCAGGACCTTTCAGCTCTGACCCTAAACGCGGATATCTTTCCTTCATTCCACTACCCCTTATCACGGATAAACCCTATAAGCATACCCTTAAAGGGCGGCACTGGCACATTTCCCAAAATCTGAAATTTCTTTAATTTTTTTGGGAAAAGTGTTTTTTAGGTTTTAAACTTTTTCACGCGTCTTACTTTTTGCAAATATGAGTTACAGAGGATTTTGTTTTGTCTACCTAGTATTGGTTCTTGTCCTTTATAGTTTTTTCGGTAGGTAGGGGCGCGGATCCTCCATAGGGCTACCCTAAACGCTGACTGATGAGTGCCAAAATGATACCCTTTTTGGTCATTTTGCTTGGTTTTTTGACCCTTTCGCGTCCGTGCGGTCCGCGCCGCTGTGTGAAAACCCTACCCTTTCCCGCGTTTTTCTGCTCGCGGGGGGGGGGGAATGACAAAACAAGATTTAGTTGAGTTGTCCCCCCGGGAAAATGGCACACTACTCATAAAATTAATACATATTTAATTGTGACTTCAACCATTGTTCGAGGGAAGGGGGGGGGGTGACATTTATCCTCCATATAGAGAGTTAAAAGATACAGCAATCCTACTCAGGGGAATTTCCGGCAAGGATGAAAATTGAGAACTCTTCACAACACGAAGAGTGATCCAGTTACATTGGGTGATGAGACATTTTGCTAGAATGCTCAAGACACCATTAACTTAAAAGGGGGACTTGTCGATTCTTTCTTTATATAAAATTTTTTCTCTGGAGTGGATGACCTTGAATCGTCATATCCATCTGTAAAGTTTCATGCCGATACTTTAATCGATTTGATATAAGATCTAAAAACATGATTTTTGTAAGCCTTCGCTTGTCGAATTACCCTTAAGGACTAATATTGGGTCGACCAAAATGGGGCATGCTTTCACTCACTCACATGTTTTCACACAGTGTAAATGAGCAAATAGTAGCTTTTTTCCCTGACAAATATAACCCAAAGTTGACTATTTCTGGTAAAATCGGGGTCCTGGGATAGCTAGTCGGCGATGTGCTGTGGCCTTTCAAGCCAGTTGTGAGTGAAGATGCGCATTGTAACAATGTGGAAGAAAAAAATATCTTACATCCAGTCAGTTTCCTTTTTCTGGGGTTTGTTGCTTTTTGTTTGTTTTTTTGCCATATTTTTGCCTACCTATTTAAGTTTTATTTCTCGGATTTCTGGAACACATCCATGTTAACAAACTTGCATTAATATATTCATATTAGGCCAGAATTTTTTTTGGGGGGTTATCTTTTGATGAGAAAATGTTCCTACAGTGAATGCTCTCGATCACTCAAAAACATCCGACAGCAATCCAATTAGAGTGACACTTCCAAATTTGATATATTTAGGTTATAAAAAACTAATATATGGTTGCAATTCCAAGAGCACTTCTAACGCAATTCATGTTTGATAGGTAGACAGACACTACTGCCTCATGTTGTGTTTTACGTCAGTTGGAACATTCAGGTGTTTTACCCAGGTGGGTGAGACGAAAAACATAATAGAGGGAACAGAGTAGAGAAAGAGAGGGTAGATGGTGAGATTGAGATATAGATGCAACTTTGGCTATAAGGTAGAGATAGCGAGAGAAGCTCGTAAGTGAGTTATCGGGGTCTGGCGAAGGGAGTAAGAGATGGCTGATAAAAATTGAGGGAGGGCAAAGGGAATGAAAGGGTGAAGGGAAATGAAAGGGTGAAGGCAGAGAAGGGGCGCCTGACAGATGACAATGGCATAAAGAATATAGAGGGTACAAGATTGGTGAGAGAGATTATGAATAGTGAGGATTACAAGATCTATACTGGCTTCCAATATAGAATCACAACGTTGGTAATGGAAGGAAAGTATAGAAAGATTGGCAGAGTATAGTGGAGAAAAAATATCTCCTTTAATGGTCAACCTTATGTAATAATCTTCACTTTTCTTTTACAGGAAAAGATTAAAATGAAACGATTTTGCTTCCAGTCGATTTTACTGGTGGTGTGCATGACAACTTCACTTCTCATTGCTAATACTTAAAGAAGCATTTCAGGAAAATTTGCAAATTGTTTTCAGTTCTGACCTTTAATTTTTAATTTTGTTCAATTAATTTGGTAATATCACTTTTTATATCCTTTACTCTGCAGAACTGTTGTGTAGGCTGGGTACTGCTACTATTTTCTTTTTTCTTTTTTTTTTTGGGGGGGGGGGGGTTATATCACCTAGACAAATATTAGCATTTTCTAAGAAGCCTTAAAAACAAACCTCACAAACTGGAACACATATCAAAACCTAACTGAACTGGAACACCACCCATGCACAAGCGGCGCACACACACACACACACAAACACGCACACACACACACACGCATACGTACTGCATGCTATCGCAAATCCCCCCACCGCATGTTTCAAGCTGGGGATAACACACTGGGTAAACTCATTTCATTCTAAATATGTTTGAGAATACCACGTACTGGAATTATATAGATTATGTATCATTCCCCAATTACTTCAATTTACAACCAAGTTATCACTTTTGCAGTTTTTTTTCTAAATATTTTGTTTTGTTCAATCTGGGATTTTTCAAAACAATTCATGCAGTACTGCATTCTGTTGTAGATGCCTTTGACCTGGCAACCAAAGAGCAACCCAACAACTGTATTTCTGAAGAACCATTTCAAGAGCCACTGCCCAAGGAGAAAGGGCAGGAGAGGGGATAGCTTGGACTGTAGGTGAAGTAATAAAGAAACAGAGAAAATATCAATGACATCTTAATACATGGCCGCACACACAGATGTATCACAATGGCAGGCACACAGATGTCTCCCTGGCATCTATTGCACTTACTACCTTTTTGCATTCACATGGATGAACTGAAATTGGGCACAACTAACATTGAGTTTATGCCTTTCTCAGCAGGATATTGAGTGCATTCTAGAATACATAACTTTCCGATGAATAAAATTCCATTTGTGCTTTCCACCCTTGACATGGGTATGAAATTTTTATTTATAGTCACACTTGCTGATTAAACCAATGAAGAAAGTCCCCTTAAAGTGATCCTGAATTAAACTGAAAATGCACAATTTTTTGGGAGAAAAAAGTTTGATACTTGCTTATAGATCCCTATGGTACAACTGTTCATGAAATTAGCAAATAATTTATACAGTGGTAGCGGTTCCCCCCCCCCCCATAATGTACTTATTCAATAATTTGCCACAAAAAAAAATGTAACACACTCAACGACTGCAAAGGGGAACCCTAGTTTCCTACTTTTTCCGGTTTCCGAATATCGTAAGATGGCAAACATTTGTCTTCTTCACTCATCCCAAGTCCACAACATCACTGCTGCCTCTCACATCTCAAAGTGCTTAATTATATCATCTGTGGTCATTAGACTCCTCACACAAACCCCTACCCTGATCTCTTGACTGAGATCGTGACCTACTGCCAGGGGATAGGGAAGAGATTGGGTTTTCGACAATTAGGGCTAATGCAAAGCAGATTGAGAACCAAATTGCCCATTACTCAGTCCGGAAAGATGGCAAAGATGAGAGCGATTAACGGTTTCTGAGCTTGACCGCATTAGAGAGAGCGGTGAGCATCTGTGCTTTGCTTACTCTAGCTTATCACTGTAATCTTGGTAACTGACTCCAATTAAAGTATGAAATACTAAAGCTAGCGAGAACGCCTCAGTAGGCCGACTTACTTTTTTTCTTAATTTGAAATTTAATATTTTTAAAACATTGAGAGGTGTTCATTCTGAATTTTAGAGACGTTTCTTTCCTAATGTGGTACTCCATTCTAATAGTGATTGAGTTCGATAGCTGGACTGACAAAGATGCAATTATATTCTCCAGACTGCAAGTTTAAATTTTTAACTACTTATGTTTTCCAGGTAGACAGGATTACTTTTGATAGTCCTTTCCTGAGATAGCCATACATGCAAGTGTTTACAAAACACTTTCACTGGCCAAACTCTGAACCGCACCCCGCAATATCACACACTGCGCTCTACCATAAGCTAACAAGCGCACAGATATCATCCATAGGTATTAGGTCCAAAAGGGTTCCCATCACATTCCTAGCATAAAGTCATAACCTAGCATAACCCCAACCTGTTTTGTTTTCTCACCCCCAAAAATTGAAGCGGAAGGGGTAAAGGCAGATGGTGATTGAAATCATCCCATAATCATTGCCATTTACCTATATTGGCACTGTTCAAAACCATGTCAAGACTTAGGGATAAAAAGTATTCGAAAAGTTTAAGAACACCAAATTTCATGATCATGCGAAAAGTTCCTTCATTTACTAAGCTTGTGGGCTAACTGAACTTGAAAGAGTTTTGAGGGATCCCATGACCCAATTGAGGTAAATTTCCCAACCTTGTGTCTTCTGGTATTGACTCATAACACCCGCTGGGTAAAGGTATAGAAGTAAAAAGATGGGGACCATTCTGGGGGATTTGAACCAGGGGCCCCTGGTGCCCCAGTGCCATTACCAGGACTGGCAATCCCACGATGGTGTTGCTGGCCCGTCAGTGATTCGTGCCCGTATGTGTGGTCTTACGATGACATCAGCACATCTTCTTGGACTTTTGTTCTTGGACTTGTGAGTTTTAGTAAGTTTTGGTTGTGTTAAGGTTAATGATAAATACCATTCATAGAAATATGGAGGTTGCTTGGTTCAAAGCTGGCCAAGCACACACATTTTTCATCAACATTAACAAATGGCACTAGTTATCACAGGGGAAAGATAATTCAGACTGCAAATTGTTAGCAACCACACTGGTTAATAATGACAGGTAAACATATATATCACAATATGTGGCTGCACCTTAGTGGTTTATTCTAGGGAGTAAACAGTCAAGACATTAGAAAAACTTGTAGCCTCATGTCTCACTGGAATGACATTTTAAGTAGAATCTAATCGACCACTAGGAAGTCTATCTATCTACTGCCTGAATCTGCCATGTTCCACACCACTACATTTAATGCAAAATCACTCTAGATTTTCACAGCTGGATGGAGTCAGCTACAAACGATCAGCTTTGGCCAGCCAGAAGTTTGAATAGCGTATGGGCCATGCCCTCTGCACTGTCATTCGTAATCCCAAGCACGGGAGGAGAGCAAAACCATACGTAAATTCTAATAATTATTAAATCATATCCCTATCTGTTGCCCCAAATAAAACGTGCACATTTTCTTGAAAATGAATAAAATGTCACTTCTATTTTCCCCAATATCAGTGACCACTAGATACTCTAGAACGCTAGAGCTATAGATATTCAATTACCGGCCCGGTGTTCGGTGTAGAAAAACACGTCATCATTCCTTTTCATCTGTAGTGCAGAACCATTGTTTATTGTCTCTCTGATTTAGACAAAGTCTTTTTTTAAATATGTATCGCAAAATTACTTTCCTCATTCGCAATAAATAAACCTTGAGCTTCTAATGCGTGTGTTCAATAACTTTGTCCATGTTTTTTCATCATTTATTCGAAAAAAGGAAAAATGACAACAACCTCATGCCGAATGTTTTGCTGGTACGCTTGACCTACAATTTTGTTCAGATTAAAGCTGTAACTTATTTAGCTTACTTCCATTTGTATGCAATTTTACCACGCTTTTCAGAAGAACCTTAGGGTCAACGACCTAGATCATAATGTAAACTGGTTAGTTATATTGTGAAAGAGGACAGGTATTTTGTTTATCCACCCGAATCGTGTAGTTGATAACACCTGGCTATAACAATGGCTCCGTATACCGGGCCCATTGTATATCTTTAGTTCATGGTTTGCTGAAGTCTTACATATCCATTGGTCACTGATATTATGAGAGAAATTGAGGGGGGGGGGGGGGGGGGGGAGGGGGGGGGGTGTGCATTTTATCTCTTTTTTAAGAAATGTGCAAGTTTTATTTGGGGCAACAGAGGTTCTGCATCATGTTATAATTTATCAATAATTTACACCGGGTTTCGTCTTCTCCCTTTGAATGGACTACGGAATTTGTTATGCAGCTTGGATTTGGTCTACGCCCATAGTCTAAAGTGATTACCATCTCTTTTCACCCAGTGTACTTGTGTGCATTACACCAAGTCTTAGCTTGAAATAGAAAGTGCATAACGGTCCAGCTTGCAAGATGCATGTATTGAGGATGGCAGGTCACTCCGGTTTTGGCCGGACAAAAAGGGCGTAGATAGGACGGGCTTTGGATAGACAACAAGGTATGTTCATGAAAGGCATCATGGTATAAAAACTCATCAGTAGCAATGCACATTCATCCACTCAGTTACCACAATGAGTAGTTGAAACTTTAATAGAGCTGCTAAAATCATCCGTTGTAACATTCTGGTGAAATGGTCAGTGGCCTTTTTTCAAATGATTACTTTAAAACCAACCTGTCATTGGGAACCTGAGATGAGTTTGTAACTACACTCTAATCACAGAAAAAAAAATATCAGCAAAATGCTAGTTGCCCAATGGTATTGATAAGATACAAGTGCCCAAGGTTTGAACATCTTAACCTGTTGAACTCAATTTAATACAAATGTAAGCCTACAACGTACATCTTTGGTGGACAGTCCTTTGCCATGCATTAACGTCACACTGACTACCCATCAAAGAGCAAAGTGATACAAACGCAGTGCCCTACTCGGATAGAAACATAATCACCAATTTAGACGCCTTTATTTAATTTAACCAACGAAAGCTACTTGAAATCGTCTAAATCTACATTGAATTACACATTTCGAGTTCCATTACGGTGCAATCAGTGTTTTGATGAGTCGGTTGTGAGGGCACGTCTGGTCATAAAACTTCTCGGCCTCTAGAGAGAGAGGAGGAGAGAGGATTAATGGCTGCGTTGTAGAGTTGAGATGAAGGTGTGGGTCTTATAAGGTGGGGAGTAATGCAGTCACCAACATATATGCTAGACATGGAAGGTTTACCTGTATAATCGGCAAGCCATAATTTCAACATTATGAGAGGTAGTAAAGCTGCATTATTTTAGGCGAGAATTCTAGGTTGAGCAGGTCGCCCAGGCCCATAACATGGGAAGGGGTGGTGGGGGTGGATTCCCCCATTCCAAAGGTTCCCAAAACATCATAAAGGCAAGAGGCCAAAAGATACTTGTGTAAGCAAAAGCAAGCCAAAAAAAATTGTTGAAAAAAGGTAAAAAAATGTTGGTAAACAAGTCCACTTTTGCCAAAATTAGGCCCCCCCCCTGCAATGTAGGGAAAGTCCTTTTGAAAAAAAAAATCACCCATCGGCCTAAAAAAAATCCTGGTTACAGGCCATCTCAACTGTCTAAATAGTCTATTTGTTTCTTACTTAACTCACTCTGTCAGCCTGCAGGTAACTAATTGGTCACAAAGTGCACAAACACACTCTGATAAAAAGTTCATTATGGGACCATGTAATACCCAGGTGTGGGATTAAGTAAGATTTGTAACACAGTACTACCATTAGCTTTAGGGTTTGTGTTCCGCCTCCATTTGGTCAAAAGTATGGCCACAATTCCACACTTAGCAGAACATTCTTTGGAGAAGTGCCAAACTTGCATATTGATTTTTTACATCAAGCTCATGCATTCATTTCCACACTTTTGGAACATTTTGAATGTATCGTGACATTAATTTTTATCATTGAACTACAAAACCAACTCCTATCCCGTCATTAACTGCCAACAATTACGCTGCATGCTTAACCTGTTATCCAATAGTCCCACTTTCAATGTACCTTATAATGGTTGTATTCACCTTGCTTCAGCACATAATGTCTTATTTCAATTTATATCATGGATGTTCAATCAAAGCAGGAGAAACGCTCTTCCCACTTTCCCAGGACTGCGAGGTGAGATGACTTTATCAGGTTTAAGGGCATGTATGCAAAGGGATATCATAAAATATTGATTTATTTAATTCTATGAGGAATTTACTTTATTCTATGAATATTGAAGTGTGAAATTGGCATTAATAATAACAGAATGCCCATCCTACGATCATATTTGTGATGTTCTTAACTGTCTGAGGACCCCAGATTCTTTTGTATGTTATCACTCTACTATTGGATGGTGCTTACGGTCCACCACTGTTACCTATGAATGTTTATATATTTGTAATAATGGGCAGAATTATGGTTATTTATACTCACTTTAGACTTTGGCCCTTGCTAGCCTTTCAAACATGTTTGTGTCACCGAGCATATGCACATGCTAATCTGCAATATTTTTATCTATCCAAACAAAATGAAACCTACTTTTAGTTTTTAATTAACATCACACAATTCGCATTTTGTCCAATCCACACTATACACACAGGCTGTAGGGAACCCATGACACCAATTACTCCACTAAAACCAAGCAATTCACTAAACACGAAACTAGTTGATGAAGGAGAACACATCGGAACAAGATGCTTGCTTTCTACACTCTCTTCTCACACACTCAAGATTAAGGTCATCTCATCATCAGTTAATTTTTTGTGATACCTATGTGCAAAAAAAATATCCTTTTACAGATGTACACCCAGCCCTGATGATCTACATTAAATGGCTGTCAATCAAAATGAGCTCTCTCCCCACCACTTGTGCAAAGGGCTGACACGCTGGACATCATCTCATTCTCACTTTTCCACTAAACTCTGCCAGAATTTTCAGAGTTATTTACCGTGCCGTGCGCCGAGCGTGACTTGACGTCAACACGGAAGTGAATGCCGATTGGCTTGTTTGAGTAAGTTAGCCTCCCCATTGGTTAAATCGCGCATGAGGCTACCATAGACCTACACCCTTTTTTATTCAGATCTTGGGCGTGCAAACGTTGCCCCCCCACCTCTGAAACAATTCGGGCAGCAAAAATTTACACAGAGAAAATACTGTTTAAACAGCTGTTAACATGTAAGCCAACTCTGGGCATTCAGTTCACCTGTTAAAGACTCTTTAACACATTTTGGCCTGTAACAACATAAAATAAGAAAACTCTTTCAATACTTCTACTAAAAATCTCAATTTCGTGTAGTTTGCACACATTTCAGGTACAATTCAATAAGTCAGTTCGAATACTTGCAAAACACTCCCAGCTGTTTGACCCATCAAATTTTTTTTATTTTTAGTAACAAATTTAAACGTGGCACACAATTTGACAACTGATATAAGTAGTGACAAATGCAAGAGTTATTATCTCTGTCAAAAATCAGGCAAATCCATTGCAATTGCTGGAATCATGCCATATAGGCCTACAAAGTCATGACTTGTATGTTTAGGGGCCCTCGATATGCCCATTCTCCACAGAAAAATGTGGAAAACTAGATTTTTAAGAAAACTCCTATTTGCCTGCAATGAAATTTCATAAAATTTACACAGGATGTAGTTAGTGGACTAAATAATCCAAATTAGTTCTCAAAACTATATCTTGGTCAAATTAGCTGACATATGAAGCTTAAATTGCCTTAATCCTTCTATACCTGCTGCTCAACCAACATATTTTTTAAAAACATTTTGGACATTTTGCAAACAGATTTAAATACACTGCACTATAAAATGATTAGGCATCTCTCAATGCAAACCGGCAAGCTGTCTTATGAATGAAGGGAATACACTACTTTATATTCCAGTTGCAGATTATCTATTCATTTATCATCATTAATTGAAAATCATCGGCCGTTTGAAGTAAGCGATCCAAACTGGTTCAAACTATTTCAGAATTAACTGAGTTTGACTGTCTCTAAATTAAACACCAAGTGAAGGGAACATTCTTCATACACTGGTGTACAGGAGACATACAATCACTATGCTCATACTGATTATACTCATGATGGAGTATATTTTATGAAGTAGCTGACATTAGACTATGGTAAGAGTTTAAGTTGGGGTTGAAAGTAGTGAATAAGGCTCTGTTGGACAACAAGCACTTGCTGCATAACACTGTCAAAGAATCACACCAGCTTGGCAGACAGAAACTGTGCTCTTGTTAACCTTTCTGTCGACACGCTGCTAAACTCTCCAGCTCCCCATTCAACATCTTACAGACATGGAATACTGCCTGGCTAGATACATCACGACCAGACCAACTCACCTATGACAGAACTACCACCTGGTAGCAATCTTTCACGCAAGGAATGGGTCACCTAAAACCGGATTCGTACAGGAGTCGGTCGCTTCAACAGCAATATGCACCGATGGGGGCTGCGGCCATCTCCAGCCTGCCAATGTGGTTCTCCATCATAGACTGCGGACCACATTCTCAATGAGTGCCCTACCTTTCGTCCACGGTGGACATTAGATTTCTCAAACCCCAACCAATCCAACCGTGAGGCTGGCTCCACCGTATACAACATATTAGTGCTGCCTCCAAACGCAAGAAGACGAAGAAGAAGAAGAGAAGAAGTTGCGACCCACTGATTAAAATCGAATTCCAACCCCCTGGTTATATGGAATTGGGTTGCAAAATGTAAAATGGGTGCCCGCAGGCGGCAGTGCCCTCTCTGTCATGGGCGTTTGGGCCGACTCCCTCATATATGTTGCTGGGGGGGGGGGGGGGGTTCGCCATCCTCCGCACAGCGCGTCTGGTTTGCACTCCCAGCATATGCTGGTAACCATTTATACTCCTGGGTGGAGAGAGGTAAGCGAGGTAAAGGGTAAAGTGCCTGCCCAAGTGCACAACCATTGGTGAAACAACAGGGACTCGACCCACAACCTTAAGGTCATGACATGTGTCATGCGTTACCGCTTTGCCGCCTCTGATTGATGAAATTTAAGTTCACTACGCAATCATGTCGGAATCGTTAGCGGTGACCCAAAGCGGCCAAAAGCGGCAAGCCGATAAATCGATCTTCCTGTCGCTCGTGGCTGCCGCTTTCCCAAAGCGGCAAATCGCATTGAGTTGACTGAGTTCAATTTAGCGCGGTGCCGCTCGATGACGTAGTTCACGCGATAGCGCCGCTTGACTATTAAATAGCTCAAAATGAAAGCGGCGGACACAAGTGGCTTGCCGCTGAGCGGCCAGAGGGCACATGGCACTATGTAATGACCTTTATGCGACGAGAAGCTGATCCACTGCACCACATTGTTGCCCTCTGGACTTGGGTTAATCAACAATGGAAAACAGCCAAAGACCTTTGGAGGGGACATAAAAGCATTATCCTTTATACGAAAGGCCATACCTGTACCTGCTTATAGGTCAGTTTTATTATAAAAATTTGGACAAAGAATATATTTCATCAACCTTATGTAATGTTGAGTTATACAATCCACACAAAGATATTAGATTTGGTCCAGATTGGACTAGAATTCAACTCACAACATACATAATTAGATTTGTTCTAGGTTGGACCATAATTCAACATCATGACAGATTGACAAACTGTCAAAATGCGCAGAGAACCTCCTTGTCATTTTCCTAAGATTCATATCATGCTTGCCAGAAAATTACTATACCTAGCGAAAAAAATAAAGGTAAATAAGAAAAGAGTTGCATCCTTGTCACTACATTTGAAAAGAAATAACTTTCATGCCATCTAATTCCCTGCCAGACAGACATGCATCAATATTGATTAACCAGGGGGTGACTTTATGCAACAGGATTTATACTTCGGAGATTCTCAGTTAAAGATTAAAGTCAAGCTCTTGAAATGGCTTACTTTGAAGCCAAACAAAAAGCCTTTGTGAAGTTTTATTCATTAACATCATAATCGTCCAATGACTATAATAATGGTTAGAGTCTCTTTCCTCTCCTCACTCAAATGTGTGCACTTTTCCTTAGAATGTCTTTAAAATCGTCTGACGTGGTGGCATTGCAGGTCATGCGTCCTTTTGGAAAAAATCTTTGAAGGCAGATAATACCGCAAATTTTTTTAAGTGAGCTGGCACATTTGGGAAATAGTTTTGCCTCAGAATAAAAAAAATGGTAGAAACTTATCTACTGAGTTTTTCGGCTAATTACGTAATGTATTGAGTTCCATTTATAGCCTCCCTGCCCGATATATTTGATGCATAGGATGAACTTGTGGTTATAGACATTTTAATGTTAGGACTTCTGTTATATCTGTATAACCTTCACTGACTGGTCCTGATGGAGGAGTGAGTGAGTGAGTATAAAGTTTACGACAACTCACACAATTGTTTTATTTATATCATGGTCATTAAGATTATTAAAAACATCAAAATCTTAAAAACCATACACCACATAAGTCTAATAACCTTTATAAAACATACACCACATATACACCCTATTAACTTCTATTCACGAACATTTTATAAAACATACAACCAGCAGTAAATTCTAGTCACAACAACATTCAATCTAAATGACAACAATTGGCAAATAGATACACTTCATACACTGATGAACCAGGTCATCACCCATCCATGTATAAAATACGATAACCAATTGAATACAATACAAGATACACTGTTCCAAATTATAATTACGGTATACACATCATACACTGATGACAAGATTCATCTCCCATCCATGTATCAAGAAAAAGTTTCAACTACAAGACAAGATAAATCAATACAGTAATGAAACATTATTAAACATTATTGTAAACTTATTTTACAGTTTAAATAGGTGGTCTTACATATGTACAAATGAAATTGATAAATAGTACGTTTTCATGTTAACTGATTTTAAACTACTACATATGTACAAATTTACAAATAGTATGTTTTCATATTAACGTAATTAATGGTATGTTTTTTTAGGTTAACTAATACAAATTTTAAACTACTTATACGAGTAATACAGATTACATTTTAATAATACAATTACACAGTAGAGATCCTTAAACAATACTACAAATTACTAAATTTAAAAACAACCCGTCTGTTCAAATAACAGACGAGTTGCCCCTTTTAGTCACCTCTTACAACATGCAGAGGAACACATCGGGCCAATTCTTACCCCCGAACCTGCAGGGGGCCCCATTTAGTCGCCTTTTACGACATGCAGGGGAACACATCGGTAAAATTCTTAACCCCAAACCCGCAGGGGGAGACCTTCTGATGGAAGCAAACCTCTGGCATGTCCATACTCGGACCAACCAGACTAAATAAGCCACCCACGGGTGCTAGATTTTCCACCAGAGAAAATATGGTTCTGTTTTTTTTTTTTTTTTGTTATCTAACTGCAAATCTGCTGGGGACTATTTTCTAACTTGTTCACCCAGATCATCGGACCTGAGTTATTCATAAGCCTGCATTCAGAGACATGACACAAATCGTTTGCTTTCGTCTGCGGTTTTTGTGGTTAACAATCACTGGTCCTCGTATATCCTTTGAACTTTCTTTCCGCAGAATTAGTAATGACAATATGTAGGCAATCTGCTTACAGAACGGTAAGCCAATCCCGAGCAAATTATTAATCTAATAAATATTTCATTCCATTCATAGCAATGATCAAACGTTCCCTCCATGCAAAAACATTATACCTCATCTCCCTTGGGATATGTTTCAATGATACATTCGACACTTTCCAACTTAAAACAACTAGCATGTTGTTACTTTTTCTAGTAATTTCAATCCTCTTCCCCTCTGCCACACTTTTCCTCAATGTTGTTTATTTTCTCTGCAC
Source organism: Ophioderma brevispina (assembly GCA_023653785.1). Lineage (NCBI taxonomy): Eukaryota > Metazoa > Echinodermata > Ophiuroidea > Amphilepidida > Ophiodermatidae > Ophioderma > Ophioderma brevispina. The sequence continues at coordinate 19,038 of JAMKCH010023275.1, forward strand.
TCCCTCTTGCTTGTTTTTTGCTTGTACAAGGATGGTAACTTAACCTATTTCGAAAAGATTGGTTAATTCTCCTAGCCAAAACGGCCTATGTGTAAATGTCTATTTAATGCCACTGGGACCACCAGCCACGGTTAGGATACCATTACTAACTTACTGATGTGGTAAACAAATATACCTTTTTTTCTTCGATATTCGCCTGTTTATTCCCCAGCACATCATTTTTGCATCTTCTTCATTTTTTTATGATCCTTGTTTTGCATAATTTCAGAGTAAAACAATATTTCCCATATTCTCAAAGAGTTTTAGCAATGTTTTCCAAAGCCTGCAATTAAAGCTGAAATTATTAAGTTGTAATTAATAATATGAAAGTATACCCTACTGTGTATATGCTTTTTAATAATTAGAACTGGTTTAAATACTAAAAACCTCCAGGCCCTCAGTAAATTGATGTTTTAAAAATCCTTTTGCAAGGAATATATGATCATGTTTCCTTCTTCCATAAAGCAGGGATTATCCAAATGTATTATATTACTTACTTTTTCAGTTTTAATTAAACACAAGCACTGACAAGCTACAAATTGATCATTTTTTCCTTAAGTGGCATTTCGTGATCACAACCTTGTCCCCCAACTTACCTAAAACAAAAAAAGGCGAACTCGTATTTACGCGATGCGTAAAGTATGTCGCTATCACTAACCTGCTATAAAATTAACTACAACACCCACCCCCTCCCCAACAACCCAACTCCCTACACAACACCCACAAATCCCCACCCCCATCCCCCGCCCCAACACCCCACCATCATCACCCCACCCCTCCCCAATACCCCACCAACTCCCAACACCCCCCAACCCTCTCCAACAACCCTCTCCAACACCCCACCCCCTCCCCAACACTCTGCCTCTGCACCACCCCACCCCCCCAAACCCACCCCCTCCTTAATACCCCACGCCACCCCTCCCCACCATCCCTCAACACCCAACTCCCTCCTTCAACACCCTCATCCCCAACCCCCTTCCTCCACACCGCTGCAACACCCACCCCCCTCCCCAACGCCGCCTATCCCCTCCCCAACACCCTCCCTTCCTCCTCCCCAACACCCTACCTCCTCCCAACACCCTACCCCCCTCCCTTGTCTATAGTCTCATGTAGCGAAGGAATTTTGCCTATCCGACATACTGTTTCAGAGATATCGCATTACACGCATATTTTTAATGAGCTCATTTGCATACCTAATCCGCAATACACATACTTTCCAATTGCAAAAAAAGTGCCCCATGATCTGCTTTCATGCAGCCACAAAATTTTGAGTATCCGATAGTACCAATTTCAAAATTATAGCAATTAATGCTGATTTTTTGCAATTAATTAGCTCATTTTGGCATACTCAATTTGCCTGAAATAACGCCCAAAATCTATCAGGTTGAGAACTCTTCAGCCCACTTCCTTCCACGAAGTTACATCGTATACGCCTAACGAAACTCCAGAAAACTTGTACAGAGGCCTTGCAGGAAAATGTTCATAAATTATGCAAATTAGATACTTAATTAGCATATTTTGAGGCCCAAAATCTAAGCAGGTGGAGAACTCATCAACCCGCTTCTTCTCAGCTTCTTTTCCACCAAGTCACACCATTGTCGCCCTTACAGAACTCCAGATAATTGTATACTAACACGGGGGTTTTAACATTTTTATCAGGCAACGAACGGACAAACGAACGACAAACGACGAACCGCACGCTGCTCATTTCATAGTCCCCGTTCCGAACTTGTTCCGCGGGGACAAAATTGAGATTTTTATGATCATTTGAACCATTAGCCCAGAAAGCCATGTGTAACCGTACTCTTACATGTCCAAATTCAGTTGTATCTGTAAGAATTCGAATTTGTATTTTTTTTTGTGTCGTAAACAACGACATAAATTACAGTACAGTGGCCTATTGGACCGTGTGAAACAAGCTATTGCTCATAATAACAAAGCACAAGATCGGGATCAACTAAATTTTGTGAAAAAGCTTTTCTTAAGCATATCGGTAAACCATAAGAAAACAAAGGTGCTGAATCACAAAATGCAACCTTTAAACTCCAAGCCTGAACATGTAATTTCTTATGAATTGCATGGTTAGGATCAATAATATCATTAATACCTTCGTAATAGCGCGATCCAAATCCAATGTTTTGGTAATTATGCTTAAAATACGCGCGCGACATCTCGGGTCTGGAGACACAATGACTGTCTCATAATGAACCCTGCCGTTTTGGTGACGTAGCCGGTAAATTAAATTATTAGGGCCTTAGAGATGGATAACACATTGGTGAAAACATTGCAAGATTTGATTTACAACAAAAATCAAAACAAAATAACAAGTGACTTTGAAGGCCAATTCAAAAACCACTAAATGAAAGAAAGCGACACTTTCATTTCACCTCCGAAGCAAACAACCTGAAATAGTTAATTATGCAAGTTCAATAAAAGATTTCTTTTACATCGAATCCTTTCCCACGTAAAATCTAGCTTGCCTATCTGTACTGAGCATGTGAGGCGGAACTCCCACTTTGTACCCGCGGCCCGCGTTGCACAATACTAGTACAACAATTTAGATTTAAATGGATGAAGACGACAACACTTTACATTTCAGTTCATGTCATTTTTTAGCGCGAAGAATTAATCAAAGAGCTCCGGATCAAAACAACTGAACAAACAAAGCCATCCATGCCACGATTGATACACTACCAGTCACTCTACACTGCCCTGGTAATGATCAGCTATTATCCCGGTCGCTGGCGATCATTCATCGAGCTTGATGAGGGCTTCCTGAGGCCCCCCCCAAAAAAAAAAAAACAATTGGGATCTTTTTCAAGTGTAAACACGAGACTGGGTACTTTTTCACCAAAAAAAGACATTACAAAATGTACAATAAGCGCTTGAAACAATGAACGAGAGCTTTAAAAACGCCGTGTTTTTGCGAATCGAGTCGGGTAAATCGAGTATTGTACTGCACTGCAACTTGCAAGAGATCATGAATGTATCGTCAAATCAGGTCACGTACTGCATGGTTTGGGGGACTTTTTCTTTCCCTGGATTAAAAGTAAGAAACGATGACCAATCAAGACAAATACAATAAAAATAACACCCAAAACAAAGAAAATAACCAACTAACACAAAAAAAAAAATGAATATAACATAAACGTAAAATATCCAAACCAAGACATAAAATTTAAAAGTCAATCAACAAATAACAAATATACAAATAAACATATAATGTACACATATTTAACTAATACAAATAAACAAATGCAAATTCACCAAATACACAATACAAATCACATTTGATGAAAAAAAGGAATAAATAAAAATAGGCCCTATTAAAAGATGTTAAATGCCCAAGCATGCACGTTGATAAATGATAATAATAAAAAGATGATTGTAACATGGATAATAATTTGGAATGAAAACAAAATTAAAATAATAGAAAGACAAAAAAATAAAATAAATAGCAAACAGATGGACAAAAATGAACAACAAATTTCATAAAAAAATCAAATTAAAAATGGTACTGAAATAAATGTATCACCAATATTGTGAAAAGAAACTTGGGCTAATAGGTAGAGGTCTAACATGCTAAGGAATTTTCATTGATCCTTGCCACAAACAGAGTACATACATGACATATGACTGAATTGAAAGTGAAATCTCAAACCCTGACCGTGATCTTATAAACCATGACAGGCAAATAAGACATTTGTTGGGGATGCTTCTAACAAATCATGCGTAATAATACCATGATACACAATTGACTCTTGTTGTTTTGTAACATAGGCCTCGGAAACTTTGAAATCCACCCCCGCTACAGATGAATGGGACGGGATACCAGATCCATCCATTATGACTGTGTGCAGACAGACTTGTAGTGGTAGATCGTGCGGGACAGAGGGAAAATTTAGTTGAGGTGGCAACTGAAAATAGCTTACCGTACAATTCATGGTGTATTATATAATCCCACAACAAGATAGGTAAACTTTGTTACAGATTCGAAAACAATAATTCCAGCAGCGCGAATTAAAGAAACTCAAAGGAATCCCTGTGTTAGCTGCCATTTCATTGTCAGAGACTGCCAGCGCAGCACGTGGGTAAATGTGATGAGTGATGACGGGAGTGATTGATCATAACTTTATACTGAGCACAAAATATGCATCTTATTTCAGACAATTAAGATCCGTAAATCCCCAGGGTTGTTAAACTATCGCCAAATGTATTTTCAATATCAACGACAGCCAGAAGTGTACGTATTCCAGGGTCTGAAACAGCGAACATGGCGAAACACATTCACTTCCAACTTCTCAATTTAGTAACACATACACAAACACAAAAGCAAAAAAGAAAAGTTTTCAATTGCACTTTTCTGATTAGTCAAAACTTGTTACTGGGATTCCCTGGGCTCTCCAAGACTTACTATTATTTTTAGGGGAGACTGCTTTCAAAATAAAAACTGAATTGGAGTTTGAGAGATTTATTAGGTTAGAGATGAAAAATAGATTCGGTTATTCGCTCCCTCGGAGAAATACCTCGGCCCAAAACCAACACCAAAAGATTTCCACAATGACCTCAAAAAAGCTAGTGCGCAGTTATATTGTCTAAAATAGAGTACCGGTACTCAAGACTTGCAGGGAAAAATTTCAATGAGACTGAGCACTGAAACGGCAAAGTAATTATAATACTCTATAATTGCCATGAATTCATCACAGCATAGTATTCACCATGGGCTATCACTCCACCAAGGTGGATGAGGATCAGTAAATTCATTAGAGATTTAAAGTAGATTATTGAGAAATTAGCAATTGAACCATGCAAATAATAAATAGTAATACTCATTTAATATGCATGAATGGTCGCCATCATATACAGCACAAGTACTCACCATGGGTATAACTTTACTAAGTTGGAAATTAAAGTATCAGTCATTGAAGTGTGAGAGAGTATGGCTAGGGTAAGGTGCTTGTATGTGGTGCAAATTTACCAAAACTCCCGGGTTCGATTCCGGTGGTGGACACTGCTGGGATTTATCCAGGTACTCCATTATGGATTGATATGTATACCGGCTATGATTAAATAAGCATACCGTTCTCCTCTATGATTACTTGCAATGGGCAATGAAATCATGAAAACATCATGTTCTTGGGTTCGGATGGGATGTTGAGTTCGGTTCCGTGTATAGAGAATCACAACTGTAAAAGTACATCGCAGCCAGTTCAAATTAGCCTTGTTCAAGGCAGTATGAATCTGACTTATATCGCCAGCCAAGCAATAGTAATTTAACCCAACGTATTGATCACCCAGAATAGCTATATTAGTATCCGGAGTCCAACACAGGGGTTTGCGGTTTAGCTCGACAGCTCAGTCAGACGCTTGTACAGAGTGTTACTGCCCGGTTGTTATGTATTTCTATTTTTTTTTCATGATTGTGAAAATTTCTTAATGTATTAAAAACAGAAGAAACAAGACGCTCGGCTCCGCCTCGCTGTCAGCTATTCGTGGAAGTAAGCCAATTTCATTATGGGTGGAGATTGTGGTGTGTTGATTGACTTGGCCCTGGAGTGAGTGAGTGGTGGGGGGGATTTTGCTGAGGGCCCTGGGGGTAGCATTTATCATCATTTATGAGCTCATATTTTTTATCCTATGTGCAAGAGCGTTTGCATGGGCTTAGCTAAAGCTTCGGGGGGGGGGGGTCCCCCACCATTTTTATAAATGGGGGATTTACCTCGAAAAGGGACATAGCAAAGCGTCGTGAACAAGACATACGTTTCAAATAAGAGTAGTGGTGAAAAAGCCCATGACTGTTCGAATCCGTCCCCAAGCTCAAAAGCGGGCCATGTTAGGAGTTCCGTATCATAGATACACATGGCCCGGATCAAACTTACTCAGACAGCTGAAAAAGCTTCAATAAATCCTGACACACCATGCATCTTACCAATGACTTGTGGATATGCAAAGAAAGTCATTGAAGTAAAGACTTTGTAAGAAATTAGCAAAAAATAAAACTCACCACAGCCATCACCTTTTTAAGTGTATATTGAAACACAGTGATGCTGATTAGAATGGCTGCCATCTAATGATGCATCAGGTCTCTTAAATGTTTCTCATTTTCGTCACTTGTCTTAGTACTATATTTTGGTAGGACGTTTCATTATAGAAGTCCCATGAGTTCAAAGAAGTATTGCAATTTCTTCCGTCAAGCTCTACTGCACAAATCCTACAGCACATGACTGAATTAATTGTAATACCTCATTTGCATCCATAGGACTTCTATATGAAATGTCTACCCTATATTTGGTATTATCCCTACCTAAAGCTTGAGCCATGACAAGCACACCTGGACTCAAGATCTACAACTCTTCAAATGAACTGTGGACCCGTGCAGAGAAAATGATACATGCTGTACAAACTATGGAACAAAAGTGTGATGTTAGGTATCAAAGAATTGTTCAATCTTGTTGGCAGCTTTAGTAATTATAATATACCAGGCGGTCCCTGGGTTTCACGATCACCTGGCTTTTTTAAAGCACTACTTGTTTGAAAACCATTTTTCATGACTACTTAGTTTATGGGGCATGTATCCGCTAACCAATCAAACTTGATCTGACCCGGCCCAAGCTACACCCACCCACCAAGTTTCCTGACCGTACCACCCCCGGCCGCCAAGAAAAAGGGCGGACAGACAGACTTTCCCTATTATAATATAGATCAAGTTATCATTGAAGAAAGTACACACAAGAACAAACTAACCTAGTCTTCAGATCTCTGACCATTTATAATGAGCTAAGGGGCCTGGTGCACGGAAATCAGTTGATACACGATTTTGCCGGCTGTCAGAGTTATCTGATGACATTGCTAACTCTGACAAGGCCAGGTGATACTTAATCTGGTGTGACAGTTGGCACCTCTTGTAGAGGAGGTCTCTCTCCTGTGATAATCCCTTTACACAAACCTTTCATCACTTAAACTGCACACTTGAACCTCACCGATAAGCCTGTTATGAAATACTTTTGTCACATCTTCCTGATGGTGGAAGTGGCATGTGTTTTTTAACAATGAACTTGTCAAATTTCACATCCTATTCCTTACAATTTCTGACAACAAATATTGAACTTTGCATCTTTAAATCTCTGAAGCATATGCCATCTATGTGAGATGTTGTTATTAATTGCCCTTTGAAGAAGTTATTTTTGGATTTCAGTGTGAGATATAGATGCTTCTCTTTATTATTAAAGGATTTTCGCTAAATTTGATCTCACAAAGAGAGTTTAAATCTTAAACATATACAGTGTGAGTCAATAAAAACCCTACATTCAGGAAAGATTTTTTCTTCAAAGGTTAAACGTTATTTTTGCTTCAATGCTTGCTTTGGTTGTTTACAGGGATAAACAGGCTATCAGAAGATTTTTATTTGGTGTCTTTCAGACTTTGGGTTCAGAAACTATGTCAATTTTGCGGAGAGATCTAAAAAATCTCTTTGGCCGATTTTAGCCCTACTTACAATGCGGAGAGACTGACGCCGATGTATACCATAACACATTAATAGCAAGACAATTCACACATGCAATTTTAGATGGTATCGATTTCTTCTAGACAAAAACATCAGTTTCAATAAAACAGTCTATTGTGTAACATAATTATAAGTAAAATATATTCAACAAATTAAATTACCATTGTTTAATCATAAAGAGTCAGTTATTGAAAATCACTCCATATCAATGTCTCAGTTCATGAATGAAACTGCTCAAGAGATGTTTTGTTTACATATCTAAGTAATTATTTTAAAAAAAATACCGTATCCTCGCATCCAAAATTTCGAGCAGAACTAAAGTTTTCTGTAACTAAATTGGAATTAAAACTTAAAATTCAATATCGCACTTTTTTCAAGCATAATACAAAGCTTTCTGTGGTTTCACTTTGGCTCCCAAGTTTGGTTAAAACCATGAAATCTTGCTAAACCAAAGTAAACTTTGGTCTTACACCAGCTATCTTGACTTTCGTATTTGGGAAATTGAACATTTTTTCACTTAGCATTTACTTTTGTTATCTCCAGGATATTTTTTTATAATCCTTCAATTATTCTCCCACCTTCTTTGTTTAACAATAATTTGGTGTTAAATGTTTGTACTTAAATCACTGCCGAAGACCATGTTACTCTGTGTAAACGATGCATCTTTGTTTGGCTCAAAATCGGCCAAACAGGATTTTTAAGTCTATCAGCAAAATAGGCATAACTTCTTCCTCCAAAGTCCAAATGACACTAAATAACGTTTTCTGAAAGCCTGTTTATCCCTCTTTATAACCATAGCAAACATTTGGACAAAAATAATTCTTAACTATTTTAATTATTTTTTATTCTGAATGTAGGGTTTTTATTGACTCACACTGTAGATTATAAAAGTTTATGAAACTAATAGGATTAGAAGTCCTTTTTCCAGGGGGTAGGACATGGCAACTTAACAGCAATGGTGAATTCAAATCAGCATCAACATCCGGCGTAACCCGAGTGCCTAGTCTTTATCAAGGACTTAACGGTTACACGTTGGAGGGCGCTCTTACACACATTGACAAAGACTTGACTAAAGGCTACAGCTGGACACAAATATTTAAATCTAAATGAGCGTTATTTGAAATTACACTGTTTTGAGGCAAGGTTAATCCACTAACCTCAACAGATTTTGACGTCAATATTTTTTCCTTCATTATCATGATATTACTAAGATCTTTTGAACGAAGGTTTAAGAGGTGATTTTGTAATGTCACTGAGACAGAGATAGCCATAGTAAATGCACTAGCAGTTACCCAAATTACCGTTTGGAAATCCCCAATGCCCAAATTGAGCAGATTGTGTCCTACCCCCATGTTTTTTCTTTAACCATCTGAATATGATTTTTTTTGAAATAGTTCTCCTGTGCATATTTATATTTGGAGTTTACATATCTAACATACCCCCAACTTGTAAGTGACCCTATTAGCATTTATATTTGTAACATCTGACATTTTAGTAAAAGCATTTGATTCTGTTATTGTTTGCTTCTACTGTAACTGTTTACCACTAACGTTTCATAAGCAGATCACCAAAATGCATAATTAAAATTGTGCAGCAACACCGAGCAGTGTTAAAATCTAAATTTCAACACTGGAACTAACACCAACAAGCTTGACACTGACTTGGTGTTTAAATGTTAACACCCCAGTTTTTGCAGTGCATTGTAAGCACAGAAAAGAGACTTGACACCTGTTGAACAGTATATGCCCATCATAAGACAAAACCAAAACCTGACATTTTACATCTGATTCCATGCATGTTGAGACAGCCCTCGCTTGATTATTTTACAGGTAAACAAAGCCACGCACCTGTCACAGATATTTTGTCAGGTGAAAATTATAGTGTGTCCCAGATAAATGACCCTATGGGTCAGTCAATCACAGCCACTCAAGTTCACTTCCTTTCCTTTTGCTATTAAGGGTTCACAACATACTTGGAGTATCCTGCCATAGTTTTCCTTTTTTTCAAATTCTACATTAAATTTCTAGAAATAGTATGTGGTTTTAATATAGGGATGCTATCATGCCCAACCTATATGTAATGTTGACACTTAAAGGTGCAACAAGAGATTTTGAGGCACCCGAATATGTTGTCATAATAGTAATTTCATATAGATTAGACACTCAATAGATTTCTTACCTTGTATTTGGCTACGGAATGTCTTAAAAGGGATAAAAAAGGTGATTTTGATTTGCTTATATTTCAATATACAACATAGGCTGAATTTCATATTTGCTCCTATACGAAATTAGAATTTCACAATTTTTGTACCAAAGAAACATTTCTAAGCTTAATTCTTTCAGATGGGGATATTTTTGATAGAAAGCTTACATCAGGGCAAAAATCAGCACTTTCGATTTTTAGAGACACCTGACATGTGAAATCTCTCGTTGCACCTTTAAAGACACTATCAGTGATCTATCCGTAAGAGTCAAAATATTCGCAATTTGACATTCAACGATGTGAACCTCCATTCAATTATGTGTTGTTTTAAGTGTTGGTACGGACACTAATTATTAAAATATCCGATTTTGTCCTTATTAGATTGCTGTTAGTCTTATCACTTGCAGAGTATGTTAGGATACCTATTCTTGTTACAGACATGCAGATAGTTCTTTCAAGATTTTACTAAAAATCAGTGAAAAGGTTTGTTTTATTGTCAAAGGGAAACTATAACACCAATCCCATGCCAAAAAAATAATTAACAGCATTGCTGTTTCCTGCATCATTTGGCTGATTTTACATCTAATTTTTACAAAATGTGCTACTACATTGCTCATACATACACACAAATCATGATTAGCAAACATATACAAATCTTAAACCAAGGAATTCACAAGAGAGATTTGTATACATGTGTAACAAACACAATACACACAGAATGTTATACAGTAGATAGTAACTCCTTATAATTGTCGTAAAATGCTATCTACAGTAGATAGTAACTCCTTATAATTGTCATAGAATGCTATCTACAGTAGATCAGTAACTCCTTATAACTGTCATAAAATGCTATCTACAGTAGATCGGTAACTCCTTTTAATTGTATAATTGTCATAGAATGATAATTGTCATAAAATGCTATCTACAGTAGATAATAACTCCTTATAATTGTCATAGAATGCTATCTACAGTAGATCAGTACCTCATAATTGTCATAGAATGATAATTGTCATAAAATGCTATCTACAGTAGATAATAACTCCTTATAATTGTCATAGAATGCTATCTACAGTAGATCGGTACATAATTGTCATAGAATGATAATTGTCATAAAATGCTATCTACAGTAGATAATAACTCCTTATAATTGTCATAGAATGCTGCTATCTACAGTAGATCAGTAACTCATAATTGTCATATTGTTGAGGGTGTACTAATATGAGATCATTATCATAACTACAGTAGATAACCTATTTATACAGAGCTTTGTATGTGTAACTCTGCATATGCACAGTGCTATCTTCAGTAGATAGCACAACTTGGGTTTTAGTATCTTTTATGTGATCAAGCAAAGTCAAAATTAAAATTGCCATTTGTACTTCCTATGTCATAGTCGGAGTTCCATTTTGCTGAAAATCCCATCAGAATTAGAGTTATGGTTCCTGAGATATGGTAATTTTAGTGCTACTCAGAAAAATTTAATACAAAAGTTGAATACTAAAATTGGCTATATCTCAAATCAATATGATTGTGTCTCATCAGTAAACAATGGCATCTCTCACAGATAAAATTAACTGCTGTGGAAGTGATTGAAAAGGCTGGAATCATTAAAAAGCTTTAAAATCCTACACAAACAGAATGTCTGTTATGCTTACAAAATCACTTTAGTGTTTTTGTTTTCAATTTGGTTTCCTTCTTTTTAAAGTTTTAGGCTTTTAAGGTCAGATGACCTGATCAACAATCTCCTCCCCTACTTTACCCTAATCAAAAATGAAATTTTGGTATCAGAAGAAAGTTCATATCTTCTCATTACTCCTAGTAAAATAAAAGGCCTGGTAAATATTTGCTTTAGATGTTATGAACAAAATGTCCCCAAATGTTTTCAATCAAACTAGCTCACACACACTGTCCTAGGGCCAATATGGTGCACATTTTTGCTTCCATCCAAGCAGCTCAACTGATTTAACTCAAAATATGTAATTGTGTTTTGGTAACATGCTTCCATGTCAGGGATAAAACATGAAAAATCACCCACAAGATCACCCACCTTTATACAAGAATAAATAGGAATAAACACAGTTTTGTGATTTGTTTGACTGGGTCCTAATGAGTGATCATTTGCCTTAATCATAAATAGATAAAACAAATATAGACGAATTAATATCTGTCCAACAAACCAACTAAATCCTGACCTTACAACCTACTTTATGTAAACCGATCTACAACATGACGAATCATTAACCCGATACTAGACGGCCCACAGAAATCATAGTTGAACATGATAAAGTGGTGTCAATAAAGCACATTAAAAAATCAATGATTGAACCATTTACAAAATTACCTCCAGCTATTTATAGCTCCCCTTTACATTCACAGTCATTGTGTCTCAATTATTTACGGGGATGGTACACAAAATTTTATGAAAAACTTCTGTTAACAAATGGACACGAACAAATTCTGCTATTTCTTGGGGCATTTTCAAATGCTTAACTTTTTTCCATACTTAAAAACAACATTTAATGTCAATTCTTGCAGGGAATGGTTTCATAAGCTGAGAACTAAATTTGGCCTTTAAAATGCATCCAGAAAAACTGCTTACAGACTTGTAAATCATTCAAATTTAAATGTCATAAAACAAAGGCCCTAGGAAGCCATAAATTTGCTTGCCAATGCCGTGAGGCATGAGACCAGACCTGCAATTGTTTCAATAACCGTAGAGAAATAACCCATGTGTGTTGGTAAAGGGTTGGAAATACTAATATAAAGGGTGTTAACTGTGGATGTCTATTGGGATGACATTCCGAGTGAGAAATTTCCCGCCGGGTGCGGGGTTTCCATAAAGGTCGATGTCGCATTAGCAAAAGATCAACAATGCAATTGTCGGTGTGAAAAGCAAATTAAAACGCAATCCAACTCCATCAGGAAATGCTGGGATGCACTAAGATCCAAAAGAGAGATCATTAAGAGTTGTTAAAATGGAATCGTATTACATCGTTGATGGCATTGTTTTATTGGCTTAGTTATGTGGTCAACAGTGGCCCTGAAGCACACAGGAGAAATCAATAGCCTATGCAGTAATGTGTGAGGATGTTACCATCTCACTGAAAATCAGTGAATCATGTCAAGACCTGCTTTAAAATGATACTTGATATCTTGGTTCAAAAGTTAACTATTTAAATATTTATACAGTGAAATCACAAGAGTGAAAATTAGCATTTGCAGTTGGACATACATGAGAATCTAGGTCAGTTATTGAACTAAATAATGCTTTGTTTGTAGCAGTGGGAGAAGGAAAGAAGGTGAATGGGGGAATAAGCAGTGCAAAGAAGGTGAGGATGGAAGAAAGAATGGAGAGAGTTGGGCATAGCTGTTAGACATCATGCAAATTGTCTGTTTTAATTGTCAGAACAATTTTAAGAATTGGTGACACAATTTTGACACTGATATAATTAGGGTCATGATTTTATGGCACATTTCGATGTTATGTTTATGGATAGAAAATACAAAATTGCAAACATTTCTCAAGACTAAATCAAACCTGCCCCTCAGGTCAATGTTAAGATGATATAAAAATCTCAAGTCAGAAGGGGTGAAGCTGTGGAACACAAATGCCCATTTTCCTTTAAGTACAAGTTGCTGGTAGTATGTAAATAAGCTAGCTCCTTAATTTGCATATTTGCAGAAGACAGACAATGGGAATTATGTTTGGGTATAGTGGCACCAAGTTTAAATAGAAACAGAAATATGTAAAATAGCTCATTTCATATGCATAATTGGCAGAAAATAGACAACAGGATCATTGGTTGATTTACTGTACATCCCATGTATCAAGTATCCTGAAAAACAGGTATAATACTATGTAAAAAAAAATGTGAAAAAAAATTATGCAAATTACTCAAATTATGTTCCATCCCCCACCACTACACACATAACTTAGGACTGGGTTAGTGCCCCCATGAATATTGTTCAGGTGACACACAAATGGTTGGCTCTCTTTTTTTAAAGTAATTTGTTGACAATTACTTTATTGGTTAGAATAAATAATACAAATACATATCCGTCATTATTGATAATATAACTGCTTTTAGTTTAAACAATGATAGAAAAGCAAATATACAGACATGCAAATAAGTCTTGACCTCAAAGGAAATTGAGGGCACAACCAATTCAAGAGCACAAATGCCATGTGTAGTATTTACTTTTTTTCTAAATTACTTAGTTTAAATGGTTCTACTGGTATTATGATATCTGTAACAAATGGAAATAGCCTAGAATACGAAAGCAAACCTGTTAATGTTTTATTCAGGATCTCTCCGCTATTCAAATATCAATTTCCAATATTCAATTCCTGACAAACTCCTAACCATGTTTACCCAGTTATAATACAGACAGTTGCCCACCGAGCTAAAGTTCAACATCGGCTTTCTGAACAAACACCGAGGAATCGGCAAGGGATTTTGAATGAGCTTCTGGAATGGAAGACGATCAATTAGTGGACTTAATTGATTAGTGTTTTACAGGAGTGCCTTTCCTTCTGCTACTCTTGAGTTCATTTGAAATTGAGAATGAATTGCCGACGGGCGAATAAAATTATTGCGCTAATTGATTGTATGCAAAGTGCAAAATGCTGCAGTCATGAACGTGTCTCATGCCTCAGAATCTTGCTGGCTTTTAAAGTATTTGGCATCAACTGCTTCGTTATTGTCCTCCAAATTAGAAATGATAACTTTTTTTTGCTTGTGTTGTGTGTGCATGTGTGTGTGTGTGAGGGTGTGTGGTGTGGTGTGTACTTACTAGAGTGACGCTGGGTTATTTGTATGTAGAAATGAACGTTGTTGGGTTACTTAACTCTGGTTCTGTTACTTTATGTCCTAAATAACGGAATAAACGGAATAAACTGTAATCTAGTATTGAGGTTTATTCAGTAAAAGAGTAGAAAAGAGGATTTTTTCTAGTAACTTGATAGTGGCCTGCAGCACATCGAGAGAGCTAAGTAGTTTAGTAAAAAAAAAATGAAAAAAAATGAAGAAATTCTAAAAAAAGTCTAAAAACAAAGTTACTATATAGTAACAAAATTTGTTACTATATAGTGACGATTTTTTTTTTAAAGAGTAGCTAAAAGTGACTTTTTAAGAGATTTTTTTAGTAATAACCCCATAATGTAGCTCTTTTAAGTATGTGTGTGTGTGTATGTGCTTACATGTTTGTGTCTATATCTGTGTGCATTTTTTTTTCTTACTGATTGTCAAATTTAGTTAAAGATATACGGGATTAAATTAACGCGATGTGTTCTTCACGTCCTACTGTTTACTCATCTAGTCCCACAGTGACTTCACAATTTGATAACAAGCTAAATCGATTTCTAGGTCTCACTTCTGCTATTAACACAAATAAAACAAAACTTTTACGGGTAGTTAATTGAACATAACTGGGAGGTCGTTGTTTTATGGGCTGTTAATCAACCAAGATGTGAAGCAATGTTGTGTGCGCTGGTGTGAATTACAGGTTGGGCTGTATTCGGTGTGCATTTTTTAGCACAATTTTCCAAGTAAAAATTTTATCCCATCCTTACACTGTCTCACGCCAAATGAAAGGTGCAACGAGAGATTCCATACCAGGTATCCTTCAAAAAATCGCACAAGTACTGCTTTTTGTCCTGATTGTAAAGTTTCTATCAATAAAACCCCATCTGAAAGGATCAAGCTGAGAAATGTTTCTTTGGTACAAAAAAAATAAATTTTCTAATTTCGTATAGGAGCAAATACGAAAATTCAGCCTATGTTTTATATTGAAATATAAGCAAATAAGAATCACCGTTTTTCCTCGTTTAAGGCATTTCTGTGGCCAAAGACGGGTAAGAAATGCTATGAGTGTCTAGTTTATGTGAAATGCTGTTGTGACACAACATTTGGGGCCTCAAAAAATATCTTCGTTGCACCTTTAACTCCCTGGTCACTAATCCTCCACATAATACAAACTTCGGATGAGAAAGGCCAGTTCTTTGACCTTTAGATTGGTTCTTTCCAATACTGGGCACAATTGTCTTTGCTTCCTCATGAATCCCTTAGCAATAATTTGTACCGTGTAGGTGTTAACACAGTAACAATTTCTGTTCTACAATGCTAACTCCTATGGGACATGTTAGTCTAGACATTACCTTTGGAAATGCTTCCAGGCGATGTATTCACGTGAAAAGTTTCGGTGAAAATTATATCGTTTTCTCTAAATATTTACACCAGACTGCTTGTAATTTCCAATCTTCTTACTGATGTCAAAATTTGTTAAAGATATACGGGATTAAATTACGCGTTGTGATCGCTCAAGACAAAATTTGTGTTTACACAGTCCGACCGTTTTACTCATCGTATTCCAAAGTGACTTCACCATTTGATAACAAGCTAACTAAATCGATTTATAGGTGATCACTTAGCTTATCAAACAAATAAAACAAGACTTTTTACCGGAGAGTTAACTGAACCTCACTGGGAATGCTTGTTTCATGGACTGTAATCAACCAAGATGTGAGCAACATATTTGGCAGGTAGGAATGAATTCTATTAATTATTTATATTTAAAAGGTGGATGACCTGAGCAAACAACCTTGTTACCCCACTTATCAAAATTCACGATCTCATACCCCAGTAAAATGTTATGCCTGTTAGTGTTCCTTTGATTTAAGAACAAAAACATCTCAAATGCGGCCGCCACCTTAATAACACACACTGCCCTATGGGCCAATTTAGTACACATTTTCCTTCTACCTATCCAAAATGGCGGATTGTTTTTAACTCAAATTTGTAATCAGATGTTTTTGGTGATATGTTCATATGTGGGGGAAAACTACAATGAAAAAATGGATGATGATTCACACTACTTTAATAATCCACATAATGTATATTAATTTTCTTATTTATTGGAACCTATTGTGAAGGGAATGTCTCACCATCAATGATCAACTTTTAGTGTGGGTCCCCACCTTCCCCAATCATGTCACAAGAAATCAATTATCAGAACTAATATACCATCTATCTTTGGAGTGCACACCACAAAGTGTATCTTGCCTAACTTATTATTCTATTTTAAGTGTTTTTTGGTAGGACAATGAACTGTATCTAACATGCAGTCAATCCATGACAAATTAGTGCTAAATTTCTTAATATCTAACAACAAAAAGAGCAAATATTCTCAGGTAAATCCCACTTTTTCATATTCTCTCTCTTATCCATAGGTTTCCTATGGCAAGAGGGCTTATAAACTTAGAAATATCTACACAAATACTCATAGCTCGATTGTGAAAAATCAAGCCACCTATACCCGTCCTAAAATGGATGCAAGATTTCTAAGCAAGTGACAAAAAGCATGACAAAACTACCATTTTGCTTTAGATTTTGCTAAAATTTCTGTCGAACATTGTAGTATTGTAGTGAGAATAATTATGCCGGGGGGGTACTGGACCCAAAATTGGGTACAGGTGTGCGTCCGCCGGGTAAAAAAAATCGTTATAGTGACCAAATTGTACAAAAATATGACCCATTTATATAGTTGGTTCCGAAATTTCGATCTATTTCTATAGTTGGCTTTGAAATTTCGCACCATTTTCATAGTAATCTTAGCAAAATCGGCCCATTTTCATAGTAACTTTTCCGAAAATCGGAAAAATCAACCACTTTCATTGTGATTTTACCGACAATCAGAAAAACTGACCCATTTTCATAGTAAATTGCGATCAAAAATTGAAAAATGGACCCATTTATATAGTAGAAATGATCTAAAAAAAGACCCATCAATATAGTAGCATGGTGGGAAAAATGACACATTGTTATAGTAAGGGGTGAAAATGTGACCCATATCAGCGGCACATATGTACCTACCCTTTTCCACTGAGTAACCCCCCGGTAATTATGTTCTTTTATTCATGATATTATAAGTTTTCACAAGGACTTTCTTTGTTGAAGCAGCCCGAGAGGGATAAAAATACGCAGATGCATCGGATACAGAGTTGATTTGTGATGAACCACTCTGTAACATGTTTGAATCCCTAATTAACTCTGCTGTGATTATGTGTGGGTGAGGTGCTTTATCCCCATAATAAACTGTGAAACATTATCAAGGAATAAATGAATTCACACAAAAACTTACAAAACAAACAACTTCTAAAGTCATGTCCACACAGAGGTTGAAACTCTTGACTGTCGATCGGGGTTTAGACCGTGGTGGTGAGGCTCAAACTCTGATAACACTCTGGAGTTTTTTTGGAGTGTTGTGCCCTGTGGACAGCTTAGGGGGATAACGAGCAGGGAAGAACTCACATGGTCAGCTTTGTTGACAAATTCCTGTGTTGAAATCCCTTGAATATCATGGGCAAAAAAGGCCATGGCTTCTGGTATGCAGAATTCTGGTTTACACTCCGATATGAGAAGCGGAGGAGAATGGAAAGGGGGATGATTTGGGGTTTAGGCCATCATGTGGCCACAACTTGGAGTGAAGTAATATAATCAGATTTAATTTTCACCTCCAGAGTTTCACACCCTTGGAGTTTTGTGACCGTCTGAACATGGCATAAATCCGATGCTACTCCCACCCAGCTTAATACCATATGAAAGAAACAGCAGACAGGCAAAGGTTCGAACTATTATTCTTTCAGATAACTAGAAGCTGAATGTAGCATAACTCAGCAAAGAAATAAACAGCCCACCTGAAATGTTCTCTGGTCTGCTAAATTGATGTTGAGGGATTTGCACTTTAGGCAAACCTAGCAGCTCTTTTTAGCTATTCTCTGCTCACCATTTACTGTCGGGAAAACAGGGCCAATGGTGTGGGGAAATGGTGAGGCTGTGTCGGTGTTCTCGAGAGATGGGAGCATAAGGACTAAGAGTGCCTCTGTGAATGTAAACTAGTCTTAAAAGGGGCTCTGTTGATTTATGTTGTATATTGTGTTTCCACTTGATATTAGAGCAAGCAACTTATAAACCAAGTATTGGGTGTTGAAAACAAACTTGTGGTTTTGTAGTAAACGACTAAATGCAAATTGCAAGACCCTATTCACTACTCTCAGGGGCGGCGCCAGGGTAAAATCATAGGAGGGTCGAAACATCATAGGGGGGGCGAAACAGTACAAAATTAACTCATATAGGTTAAAAAAACCTACTTTTTTATGCAATTTATTGTCTTAACAACCCCTGTTTGTCTGAATTTTGAAACTATCACGGGGGGCGGCCACCCCTCCCTGCCACCCCTGGCGCCGCCCTGACTACTCTGCTAATATTGATGGTTAACCATTAAAATTGCAGGTTTTTTTTGGCAACACCACTGAACCCGCTTAACCAAAATATGCTAATGAGCTCATTGTCCTAATTGTGAATACACAAATTTGATTTTAACATCGTACTGTCATAGAGCTGACCATGCATGACAGGGAGTCTAATAATAATGGGAGAGGAAACTTGTCCCGTCTGAGTAAGGCCTCGATCCAGCTATCCCACAATGTTGAGGGCAATATTCAAATGTTGGTGGACTTGATGAGGGCTTGATAAGAGTGGTCCAAATTGTAACATTTACATGTTAATGACACTATTAAAGAAGATAAAATCTAAATCTAAGAGAGTAAGCTATGTTTATCTGAATTCTGAGCCCAATGGTGCTCCAAGTAGGCTGATAATATGTTAAGCAATACCACACATTCTGATCAATAGAGGTTAACCGATCCAGGGTTTCCTCAGCTGATATGGTGGCCAATATTTTTGTAGTATCAGCCAATCCACCGATTAGATCAGATGATTTGCCCCATGTATTAAAGATCACACTGGGTTCAAATTTTGAAACTTAGGAATTGGCAACTTATGATTATAATGAATAAATCATATTTGCTAAAAGTTCCGATGAGGAATTAGAGAGGATAAGGTCAACTTTTTGAGCAACTCTTGTCTCATGTTTCTACTGAAAACTGGTAAAGTACCCATTATACTTTGTCCATTTGCTTTCATTCAATACATCAGCTGAGAATCGGCAGGCTCTGACATATTTTTGCTGATCCGATTTTTTTCATTATTATGTTTGTATAGACCCAAGTGTGGGAAAATATTTGATCCAAAACATAATAATGATAAAACTGGATGATTTATGCCCAATATTAATTGGTGTCGCTATGAGTTTAAAATATTGGGCTCGACTGCGTCTCGCCCAATATTTTTGCAACTCATAGCTCGACCAATTAATTTGGGCTTAATCGATCCAATTTTATACCAAATCAGCCCCGATCTGATGTCCGATACAAAAATTGGTTAATCTCTACTGATCAATGTATTATAAGCACAAGCACAAGTGTCTTCTTCATGAGACCTTTTATAAACACACTTCACAATGGCTGGAGAATCAGATTTGAAGCTATTTGAAGTATCAATCTTTTGGTAAGCCTGACTGATTCTTGATGGCATATTTACTGACTGGTCACTAAGTATTCTGAGTGCCATGAGTACATCCTACTCTTAAAAAATATTCACAAAGGTCTAACGTGACTAATGGTTATATATTTAGTGGGCATCAGGTGCAAATTCATTCACTGGATAATATAAACCTTAGAAGTGCTAAATTTTCACAGCTTTAAGACACCTTTTAATTTCATTTTTCCCTCTCTCTCTCCCAAGTGAATATTCTAATGGTTATTTTCTGGATAAAATATGAATGGTTTTATTGAAATTGGCACTACAAGAGGGCACTAAACAGAAACACAATGACCTGAACTTAAACCCATTTTTAAAGAAAAACAGACTTGTGAATATGCCAGATAGCTAATTCAGCACCACTGTTTTGGTTCAATTTCAAAATAATTATTTTTTTAAATATTTTTTTGGGTTAATTAATAAATTTACAATTTAATTTTGACCAAAAATGAGATCATTTATTAGACCTAGGAAGGGGTTCGGGTCCTTTGAAGTCCGTGGAAGTATTTATGAGACAAAAGGTATAGTTTGCCCAGTCTACATCTATAGAGTTCAAAATAGGATCAAGGTCACAATGGGGTTAAAAAGTCAGATTTATCCCTTTTTTATAAAAATGGTGTCTAAATGTTCATCTAATGGAACCACAGCCGAAAAATTATTTGACTATATGGGTATGACTCCTAACCTCATTTAGCTAAGTACACAATCACTGTAACCTCATCATCCTTATGGACATCATGATAACCATGACATCATTTTACATTTTGGCCTCCTCTTATGACCACCTTCAGGTGAAGAATCCAGTTTTTACATCAAACTGTGATGTCATGAACCCTGCATTTCTAAATACTGCTCAAACTCTAGATGTTTTATTCAAAGTGCTATCAAAGGTTCACTATGTAACACATTGATGGTCTGAACAATATCACCAAAGACTACGGAAAAACCAAGGCTGTTAGTTTAAGGGCTGGCCTGGGAAATTTGTCTCAAGTTTTTTTTGTACCTGAAGTAGTGTTTCTTTTTATGTTTAAAACTGCACATATTTACAAGGTACATTCTATCCAATGACAACCCTTTGAAACATCTATGTGCATAATACAAAAGTGCAAAAGAGGTAGATGTTTAAATTTGTGTGTGTGTGAGATCACTTTAGCAAAACAATAAAACAAAAATTTATATAATTATTTTAATGCTTTGACAAATCCAGCATTAAAAATTAATTGATAGAGTTGTTTAATCCCAAAGATGCTAACTTTCACATATTTTCTGTAGGTGGGTTCCTATGAGATTTAACATATTTAAGGGTTCTTTCTCAACTGCAACACTCTCCATTCACAACAGATTCAAAACATTTTGCCTGTGTTTTTTATCATTTCCTACTTGCACTTACCAAATTACAAAGCAACATCGCTGCGGGGGATATTCTTGTGGAGACGGGAATTGAAATGAGACGCCCGAGTGCAAAGCTCCCCCAGTAGACCGAGGTGATGTACGCGCCATCCGTCGAAGACAACACAATGGCACTGTTCTTGACAGCATAGGCAAATATGAAGCCCCCGTATGCAGCCTGCAAAGAGAGAAGAGAGAGATGAGGAAAACTGTGACGTGTAAAATATGACAGATAAAGTCAAAGTGAGCATTAAGGTTGACAAGTTTCATTTCTTGTGGCTTTTGAAGGAAATTGTACCATTCTTACATTGTAAATAGGCTTTTGTTGTTTTCTCTAATGCATAGGTGATTTTACAGACAAAACTCTAATACTTCAGTTGCTCATTATATTAGTCGTGTATTCAGTGTGTCATATTCTGCACTTTGTGAACGATATTTTGGGATGAGGTGTGATCATACAGTACAAGTCACCTCTACAGTATAGTTAAAAAAAAAATCAGGGAGCCAATTGTTAGTGATTACAATGGTAGTATTTATAAACCTAAGCAAAATCTGCAATTGAGGTTTTCTGCTTGGATTGCATACATTTCAGAACTGAAATATCTGCTTAGAAATCTCAGAACAGAATCTGTTTGGCATGTATTCTGACCACAAAGTGAAGTTATTATATTAGTTATACTCAGAGGCATAACAGGGGTCACTTGTCAGAGGGGGGAACATTCCCAGTTTTGAGGCATATTTTCCAAGTTAAAGGTGAAAAATTCCCAGTGAGCAGGCAAAAAAGGGCTAATTTAGCATGATTTTCAAGGTTTTTCTTCCTGGTTAAAGCTCCCCCTTACCTGTTACACTACTGGTTATACTCCAACACATGATTGGGAAAAAATCCAATAATCCAGCAAGAAATTACTTGAATAAAGTGCAGGTAGAACATAAATTAACTTGGAAAATTCAACTGCACTCACTAAGAAATTTATGCAAACTATTTTAAGACCTCTTCACTAGCAGGTATGTTGTGTGATGCTGGGATCCAGTGTACTAAAATGCCAGATTTGGACAATACATTCAGCCACCAAACTGACTGGGTCAATGTTA
>JAMKCH010023276.1:0-30058 GCA_023653785.1 Ophioderma brevispina
TTCTATCAAGATGAACACTTTATTTACTTAAATCGGGTCGTCCCCTTCTAATATATTGTATAATAACCAAAATATAGGCAAAAATGTTTTTTTTTTTTTTTTTTTTAAGTGATGGTCATTATTCAAGATGGCCGCAATTTTCCCGCCAAAATTAATTTTGCATTCTAGATGATTTGTCAGACTGCAATCGGGATGGGGAGATCTTTATTTGGCAAATTATTATCAGAGAGTACTAGTGCCGGGGGCCCTCCCTATGCGAAGTGATGGGTATATATGCCTTGGCCAGGTGAAAAATAGGGTCCTTTCCCAGGTCCTTTCAGATAAAATGTACCCAAAAATACGGGGTCATTCAGTACACAAGCTGAATCAAATGGGGTCATCCAGTATGAAACTTTAAGGGGGCCATTGATATTAGAACCTGAAATTAAAATAGGAAATGTCTCTTTTCCAGAGTTCAAACTGCCATGGAATTATAAAATTGCTGCCTTGAAATTATAAATTTGTTAAAAATGTGCAGTAGGCTGCGAAAATTTTGAATTTGGGTGTTCAAATTCTTTAAAAAAGTGGATAATTTTATGCAAACTTGTGATAAAAGTGGATAGCAGGAAAGAAGAAAATGGGGGTCATTAAGTATGTGAGCATTTTAAAAAGGGGGTCATTTGGTAATAGCCTGAGTAATAGGTAGGACAGCAGCATAAAAAGGCGGCCAAGCATTCTAGACATCACCAAAGTAAAAGGTTAGACCTCAAGTACCTCGGTCCTATGTTGGACAGCAAGAAACACTCAAGAGTTAAAGGGCCGTGGCCTGCTCGCTAATAGCATCGTCCTCATAGTCCAAGATTTCACAGGAAGTGGTCAACATTTTGGTATTTGATGGAAGCTACTATTTTTCTCATTTACCCTGTGAAGTCTTAGGGCTAAAGGATATTTGGTTTGGAAGTTATGAGCGAAAACGTACCCCATTTTGGTCGACCGATATTAATTTTACACATCATATAGGGCTAAGAAAATCATATTTTTAGCTCTCACATGAAAACGGGTTGAAATATCTGCGCAAAACTCTACAGATGGGGTTTAGAGGTGAAGACCATTCTATCAAGATGAACACTTTATTTACTTAAATCGGGTCGTCCCCTTCTAATATATTGTATAATAACCAAAATATAGGCAAAAATGACACATAGGTTTTATTCAAATTAACATGTCTTGCCATGCTTCCTTTCTTTGTTCTACCTTTTTGATATGTTGTTCGGGAGGGTGTATACAACAAATTACAGCAAGAAAACCTTCTGTAGCAGTTTTGTCCAGGTCATACCGTAGATTGAGTGGACTATAATTGACAGATAAGCTAACAAATAGATGGTAATCCGATATTCACAATAAGCGTTTACATTGAGACATCACTTTTACTATTGCTTATTTCTTTTATACTACCTTTGGTGTTACGAGAAATTCCCTTTGTTTCAATTGTCCTTTATTGTTTAACACGAATATTCAACAGAACGTTATTTTTTTCCGTAAGTGTCCAGAGACCATTTTCGGAAAAAAATAACGATCTGATGAATATTCATAGGTTAAATAACGGTCTGTGACCACTTTCGTAACTATATTATGGACAGCTGAACAAAAAAGCACAATGGATAATGATGAAAATAAAAATGACTAGCTGTATATCACTATATGTATAGTGATAACATCTCAGATGTTCTTGATATTAAATGCATCTTAGGGATTTCTCATAGGTGGGAGAGTGGCCAAGTGGTTAGGGTGCTTGCTTGTGGCGCAAATGCCCCGGTGGGAAGTAATTATAGTCCGCCGGGAGCCACGGTCCGGGCTCCATAGACGACAACGGAATGTTGTGTGCAGAGTCAACTGAATCGAGTGCCCTATTCTTTACCGTTGTAGCCGGACTATGAGAACGGCGGACTATAAATGCTTCTATACCTGGTTTGAATCCCAGTGGGGGACACTTGCTGGGATTTAGCGAGGTACTCAATTCTGAATTTGATACCAGCTATTGATTAAATAACAGAATGCCGCTCTCCTCCATGGTTCACTTGGAATTGGGCAAATGAATCATGAAAGCATCCCGTCCTTTGGTGGGGACGTTAAGCCATCGGTCCCGTGTACAGAGAGACACAACTGTACATGTAGGCCTATATCGCAGCCAGTTTCGAATAAGAGTATGGTGAAAACCCCTGACTGTTCCCAATCCGCCCCCAGTCTCAAAAGCGGGCCATGTTAGGAGCGTTCGTATCATGGATACACGCGGCCCCGCATCAGCTTACCCAGCTCAAGAATCCTGACACCACTACAAGCCATTACCAATGACTTGTAGACACGAAAGAAGAAGATGGATTTCTAAGATGTAGGCCCTACGCTAATCTCAAAGTTGAACTTACAAACAAAAGATATAAATATATACGATTGTTTAATAATACTGAATTTATATTTGGCATCTTTGAACTTTGTTTGATATAGGCGTGGATATACAAATGGATGAGATACCGCCGGTTCCCAACATAGCCTCGTCAAATCAATGTGCAGCAGATTGCACCGAACTGGTTACATTCAGGGACACACTGCTTAAAATGCAAGATACAGTAAGTGTGTGCTTTAAGAGGCACTATAATGCATTTACCTTCCTAGAGTCAGTGACGTCAGTGTGTTTTTGCAGTAGGCGTTGATTCAACGCGGTCGTTGATTCAAAGTGCTGCTATACCCATGCGCGAGAATAAATTCGGTGTGAAAATGCACACGAAAAACATCTATCTGAACGCGTTGACGTCACTGACTGGAGGAAGATAAAAAGGACCATACCCGATCCTCAGCATCGACCCCACCACTCACTCCATCAAACCCAAGATTGGGTATAGTATACTAAACTTCAGTGGTAGATTTAAAAGGAAATTCTCAGAATTGCAGTTGAGGACTAATAAAGGTTAGATTTATCATTAATCTCTATTGCATAAACATTAAATAATATCAGAATTGAATTCAAATTATGACTGAATCTAAGGCAAATCAAATTTAATTTTAAATATACTTTGATTGGTCCCTATCTACAATCCTAAGGTATTAAATTTTAAGACCCTGAAATTTACAGTATATAATTAGAAAACCTTGTATTTTTCTCATCTCATCTGCAAAATACACTGTTGCTCATAAAGTTGGAATAAAACATTTTTAACACTTTTTATGGAATGATTCTTACACTGTGAGTTATTTATGATATCTAGGGTGTATATCGCCACACTACTTGATTGATCAGTCTCATCCGAACATATCACCATGAACTTAGTCCACAATTAACCCTTTATGAACTGTATCCTGAGGGGACATGTGGTCCAGTGGATACAACGACCGCCTAATGACCCAAAGGTCCCAGGTTCGAGTCCCACTGAGGCCAATGTGTTGTGCACTTGGGCAAGGCACTTTACCTCGCTTGCCTCTCTCCACCCAGGTGCTAAATGGGGAGTTGTTAGGAATATTGTCCATTGAGCGCCGCCCAAAGGTATGAGTATGCCTTGGGCATTTGTAAGGCAGCTGACGTATTCTAGTGGCAGCGGAATAAATGTAAAGCGCTTTGATACATTGTGAAAGGCGCTCTATAAATGTCGACATTTATTTATTATTTATTTATCCTTATAGCCTGGAAGGAAAAGGGGGCATTTGAACAGCAGATTTAAGGATTTTGTTACAATTTTTTCACATCTGTCAGTTTTACAGATAACACATTTTTGGGTGATTTCATGCATCGAAATGTTCAATAGTACTGTTTTAAATGTCAATCGGGCACTAATATCGAGTATGGCCACCCTGGCATGAATCAGTGCGTCAAGACGTCGCGGCATACTGTCCACAAGCGTCCCACTCGTCTTGCAGCCGAAAATGGTTTGCATAAACCCTTCTTGCATCTGGCCGGCAGTAGTTTTCCAGAATGTCCAGGTACACGACGGCGTTCATGTTTCCATCTGGCACAACCAGTGACGTTTTTCCTCCATAATGAATACCGGCCCATGCCATCATTGAGCCGACACACCCCCGGGACACACCTTGAGTCGATTCCTGAATACAGTCATCTCCGAGGCCTAGGTTCTCACTACGTAATTGACGAACCCTTTGTCCTCCATCCTGACGGTCAAGGATGAGGCGGCTCTCGTCCATACAGATGTCCATGTAATCTTCTGTGCACTCCCTAGCCCAGCGAAGTCGAGCAACTCTGTGATGAATGGTTAGGCGTGGACATTTGGTCATTTGTCTTGCTCGGTAACCATGTTGAAGCAATCTCCGATTTACAGTTTGGCAGGAAACGTTGATTCAATAGTGTCTTCTCCCCAAACAACGAAGACGGCTCGTTGGCATTTTCCGGGCTCTACGGAACAGATTAAGCAGTCGGCGATCATCTCGTCTGGTAATCAATCGTAGTCGTCCTTGAGATTTTCGTGGCCTCAAATGACTCACCTCTCGATGATGTCTGAGGATTTTCCAGAGGAAATCAGCAACTTTGGTTTGTTTGTACTCTTCCGTCGGAGTGCAAGCACTCTTCGGCGTATTGACAATGCCGTTGGACGAGGCATAACCAAGGGAACCCTTTTGTTGTAACGGTAACAATCAACTCTGAAAAACAAAAACGTGGGTTCGTTTCACACAGACTTGGAGCAGGAAAAAGAACAAACAATAGACGTCTGGCCTTTTATAGCTCACAACAAAAAGCATTGTTACCTAATTCAAAATTATGCATAGATTCACTTCATCTGGGGACTCATTATGTAATCATTCACCTAATCTGATATGATTAGTGAGGCGCTCAAATAGAAATACGTTTTAAGATTGGGTCTGAAAAAAATTATTCCAACTTTATGAGCAACAGTGTATTTGGGTTGAATTCTTTTCCATTATGATAGTACAAGCTAAAATGTGGGTTGATTTTGGTTACTGGAAATTATGTGTCAATAGCCTATCGGCTGTTGGAATATGTGCAATTACCGCTCACATTACGGAATGTTAGATTCAAACAAAATTTTGGAATTAGGTATGTTGGCGACTGCCTTTCCTCCGAAAATGTTGTAATTGGGTGAATCACCTTGAAACGGATTAAGCAATTCTGTGAGTGTAACGGAAAATGAACGAATCACAACATGATTTCGGAATCGCTTTGGTTTAGATGTGTCAAGAAAGCCAATGGAGGAGTACTGTTTGTGTCAATGGTTTGTAATAGTCGTCAGGTAAGAAGTAGAAATGTACGGAGCCCGTTGGGGTCATGGAAATATTTGTACGAAATACTATATCTCATTTGCACGAGATATTACGAGATACTATACTGTTTTTACGAGATACTGTATACTTTTTACGAGATAACAACGACTGCCTCATGACCCAAAGGTCTTGGGTTCGAGTCCCACTGAGGCCAATGTGTTGTGCACTTGGGCAAGGCACTTTACCTCGCTTGCCTCTCTCCACCCAGGTGCTAAATGGGGAGCTGTTAGGAATATTGTCCATTGAGCGTCGCCCAAAGGTATGAGTATGCCTTGGGCATTTGTAAGGTTCACACCACTAATGCTGCTCCCATTCGTTCCTGTTACAACATGTGCGAGATGAAAACGTCATTTTCGTCTTAATGGAACATCTCAACTTAAAGCTAAAATCTGCTTGACATGATTTATCCAGATAGCCCTACCAATCAATCATGACCAATTGGGTAGTTCATCCCCCAAAATTTCGAGGCGATCCTGGGACCGCGAAGACTAGCTTGCGCCGTGGATCCTGGAGGTCACAGCACTTTTTCAGTCAGGTGTCCTGTAAGAATACGGTTAAAATTGGTTGGTCAGATCAAAATAACATATTAATGACAAACTTCGTTGTGATATGCATAAGATTTTATTACTTAAAATTGATTAGAACCATGATCAGTTTGCAAACCCAGATCTGCCATTTCCTCGTTTTAAGGGTTATACTTAGGGAGGGTCACCAAAACAAAACCAACCTCATTGCAGTGGGGGCTGACTTACGGTTACTAACGTTATTTACTGGTGTTTGTGAATACAGATAAGCAGCTGGAATATTGCTAGTGGCAGCCGGAATTAAATGTAAAGCGCTTTGTACATTGTGAAAGGCGCTATTACAAATGCCGACATTTAGTTATTATTATTTATAAGAAGATAGTCATATCATACATTTAGAAAGAGTAATACACATTTTGGTCTAATGCCATTGAGGTTATCTAAACAGGCTTAGCCTTCATGTAAGGACATCATGGAATTAGCATAGCATGAAACTCTTCTATAAGAGGATAAAAGGAGTAAGGTTGTACAGCTTTATTCCGTTAAAAGAGTCTTTTACTCTAGTCTAACTCCTGAATATATTACACCTAAGGACACAGTCTAACAGCCATTTTGGAGACTAATGCCCATTTGGTCTGATGCCAATGTCGGTTTATGGCCTATTCGGTGGTTACTAATATCTATTGTTCTAATGGGTAATATATACATGGTTAATACAAGTTGTTTAATTCTAGAGGTTTTGAAGAATAATATGACGGTTTTATATAGTATATTTCATATTATTATTGATGCTGTTGTTCTTGTAATTGTTGCTTATTAGTTTCAGTCACATTGGCAAACACAGGTTGAGAGGCGGGTGAGAGTCAGGGCAATTATGTTATTCTATACCAATTTTGTCTTCTACTCTCGGTCATAGAAACAATGCTTGGATACGCCATATTTTACAAGTAAATCAATGGGTTAACCAGGTTAAAGCAATAATAGCACATTTATAAGAAACGTCACCCAATTTTAAGAATTCTGGGGATTTTGTTGCATGTTTTGTTGTTGATATTGTCTTGTAAATATATATTATAATACATAATACCCAATCTGCGAATAGCGCCTAATGAGAGGCTCAGGCGCTTCACATAGAAGGAGCAATATACCAAAACTATATCAATACGACAACTACAAAAATAGATAAAATGTAAGTTAAATTCAACAATAATATGCATCAATTTACACAATTCAAAAGTATTAAATAGTTGAGTGGACTTCGACATCAGAAACAGGCTTAGTATCAGGGGCCAAAATGTTGTCTGTAAATCGGAATGTCTTCAGACGTGACTTCACTGACTTGAAAATAGTTGCTGATGAGCTAAGCGGATAACTTTAGGGAGTTTATTCCACAAATTGTGACTGCTGCGTAAGCAAAAGATGTATCACCATAAAACTTTTTGTTGATGGTTGGCCGATTACTCAGCTGGGAGCAGAAGATGATTCAAAGGTTCTCGGTGGTGAATACAGGGACGAGATCCCAGAGTATAGGCGGCCAGCATGACATGCTGTGGATGGCCTTTAGTGGTTGAGAAGAGCATCTTAAAAAAACCCGCACTCTGTATTGGAAGCCAATGTAGTTCGTAGCGAGTGGTGCTGGGATGTGATATGGTCTCGTCGACGGATTTAAGGACACCCAAGGAACGGGCAAGCTGCATTGACACTCGCGAACCTTGCGTCAACTTCTCTTTCTCGGAAGGACATAGGAGCAAGGATTTGCAGGGAATCTTAGCCTAGACTGTAACAACAAGGAGTGCCCACTTCTGAGGTAGATTTGTTCAAATAAGTCGAAAAAATGCACAATTTCCTTATTGAGAGCCAAGCAGCTTGCATAAGTGTTAACATGATTGATCATTCTTAGTGATGAGTATCTAAGATGACACCAAGGCTTCCGTGGCTTCAGCTGAACGGATGTATTAAAAGACAGAATGCCAAGGATCATAGTTGGCTGAGAATTGCTAGCCGATCTGCTAAATGAGAGCGAAAGTACAAGATATCGTTTCTTTTGTCATTTAATATCAGCTTGGTGGATTTACACAGGATATGAGTCTTACATGCAGTTTCAAATCTTTTTTGTATGGACTGCTTCAACGTTCCGAGGGTGGCAAAAGTCAGTAGGCTGCGGTGTCATCAGCGAAACCAACAAATTGAAATACCTGTGGGCATCAGTGATGATATCCTGTAATGGGGCACTGAACAAGATGAAGTCAATCGGTCCAGTAACCGAGCCCTGTGGGACTCCACAATCTACCGCCACAGGATCTGACCAAGCACTTCCGACTGATATAGATTGAGTTCGGCCATTTAGGTATGACGAGAACCAACTTAATGCTTTTCCAGTAATCCCATACCGTTCAGTTAGACGGGTTAGGAGCTGTTTGTGGTCTATGGTGTCGAAGGCGGCGCTGAAGTTCAGTAACAGTAGTACAGCCTCTTTTTGTTTGTCAATAGCAGTCAAGATGTCATTCTGCACCCGTAACAGAGCAGTCTCAGTACTGTGATATTGCCGGTATGCCGACTGCATCGGAGCATGAAGATCATTATCGATGAGGTAAGTCTGCAACTGATTCACTGCTACTCTTTCAATCACCTTTCCGAGAAATGGCAGATTAGATATAGGGCGATAATTTGAGAGGATGTTGGTGTCCAAGCCAGATTTCTTCAGCAGCGGGATGACAGATGCATGCTTGAGAGCTTGGGGGAATACGCCCGAAGACAAGGAAGAGTTGGCAATCCTTGTTATGACTGGTAACAGATCATCTAGACATAGTTTTAAGAGACCAGCTGGTAAAGGGTCTAAGGGGCAGGACTTGATCGATGCTGATTTGATGGATTTCAAGACCTCCTCTTCAGACACTGTAGAAAAGTAGCTGAAGGTGCTTTGGCATGACTCTGTTAGAGGCAGTAGTAGTATCATGTAGACTGTTACGCAGCTTCTTGATCTTCTTATAGAAAAATTCTGCAAAACTGTCAGCAAGATCTTTTGGACATTCATGGGCAGGTAGCGGTTGTTCCACTCTGGGAGAAGTTAACTTACTGACTACACGGAAAAGGTCCCGTTGATCACATGTAGTAATCTGGTTGTTATGATAATCTGCCTTGGCTTTAGAAAGAAGAGAGTTGTATTTAGAGCACTGATCTTTGTAAGCCTCTTTGAATACTGTGAGCCCAGTCTGTGAAACTCTGCGCTCCAGCCGACGCCGTTCCTTCTTCTCAGTACGAAGAACATCTGTGTACCAAGGTGCATGAGGACG
This sequence comes from Ophioderma brevispina, assembly GCA_023653785.1. NCBI lineage: Eukaryota > Metazoa > Echinodermata > Ophiuroidea > Amphilepidida > Ophiodermatidae > Ophioderma > Ophioderma brevispina. The sequence goes on from JAMKCH010023276.1 coordinate 9,077, forward strand.
CAGAACTACAGATCGATTTACGAGTGGAGCATGTTCATCAAGTGTCTTAGATAAGATGTTATTATATTCATTAACTAGAGAATTACACTCAGCATCCGAAGGCAAACTAAGAAGTGCAGATTGTATATCAGAACAAAAGATGTCCCTTTTGATGTTGCGAATTTTCCGAGTCTGCATGGTTTTAATGCACGGTTCAGGTCGGTTGATTTTGATGAAGCACTTGACAGCGTAGTGGTCAGACGGCAAGTGACTATGAGTTGAAATATGGCTCACAAAATTGTCTTGCTTCCAAGTTATTAGTAGATCCAGAGTGTGGTTCCCGATGTGTGTTGGGCCAACAACTAGTTGTTTCAAGTCATGCAGATCTAGAATATTGAGGAAGGATTGAGCCTCACGGTCATCAGCAACGTCAACATGTACATTTAAGTCTCCAGTTAGGAGCAAATGGCCATTACCGAGGAGAATTCATCTAGAAACATTGATGAGGTGAATTTATTTTTCTTGTCAGACTTGAGTTTGTAGATTAGAATAAGCATGATAAGTTGGAAGGAGGTAGAAGGTGATGATATTGTGACATTCATATATTCCATGGAGTTAAACTCGCAGGTCTCGTTTATCCTTACATGGAGACCATCCCTAACGAGAATAGCTGTACCTCCGCCTCTTCTATGATGGCGGTGAGAATGATGAACCTTATAATTAGATAAAGTATTCTGGATATCGGCAATGGCAACATCATCTCTGCCATCTCCAGTCAGCCAAGATTCGGTGATGGCAAAGATATCCAACTGATTGCTGATGACGAAGTCACACAATGCAGCCGATTTGTTTTTTGCCTTGATAGACCTGGCATTCCAGGTAGCAAAGCGTACTTCATTTTGGTTAAGATTGTTAACTATTTGTACCTTAATTAAGTTACTTTTATTTATTGTGTTACCCTGATTCGACACTGTTGATTTTCTGATGCGAGTCCTCGTAGCAATCTTACGTTTTTTGTGCTTGCCACCACGGCTTCCACGGAAATGAAAAGCACCCATGGTAGCAAATTGATGGTATACAACAAAGAATAAAATATTACAAGAATTTCACAAGCAATTTAGTGATATTATACTATGGATGCACAACAGATGTGCAGTGTGCTGCAGTTCGTGATCAGCGCACACAAATGACTAAATTGAAATTTAAAAACAAATTTTGCACAATTTAGTTCACCACGGCCAACATGGCCAATGGTTATCCAGGGGTAGGTGAGATATCTGCTGAACCAGGCAATTGGTCCACCCTGCAAGGAAGGTTTGTGGGTCAGTTCAGATAATCTCGGACCAGAGGGTATATGGCTGATTGAATCTTACACAACTTATCAAGTTACTAAATTACATATTTAAATTACATAATAAAGAAATCAGCAATGATGATGGAAAGTACCCAAGCACAACAAACTAACCCCCAATATTAATACCTGTGAACGATAATGCGCAGTATTGCGTATCTGTTATAAAAGGCATTTTGTAATTAGAGTCGGAATCCTCGATTGTAATATACCGGCGGCGCTGGACACGTCAAATTTCTGTTTGTCCACATGAAGCAACACCACCTCACGAAAATGACCTCTAACTTGACTTGCTGAACCGACGGAATAACTAATGAACAAGCGTAGATAAACGCTATCTATTTCGTATTGGAAGGACATTTCTAGCAGCCGTTATTATCGGGGATCCCCGATATTAATCCTTCTAATTACAAAGTTCTTTCTTCTGCGACACAGAGAATTTTGAGCTTTACCATTAATAATAACCATTTTTTAATATACAGTATAGCGCTTAATACCCGTAAACAGGCTCAAAGCGTGGTTGTCAATTGTTATTACGCCGCCTTCAAGAAATCGTCACAATCATTTCGCTTCATTTAGGTGGCTGCTCAAAGACATGTCTTACAAGCGCACAAGCCTATCAGCACTTGGATTGTAATATTCCCCATAATAGCTCCTCATATTTCGCTTGGGTCGACGAGGCATTGAGATTAAGTATCTTGCCCAGGGACACAAACACGTTGACGACAGTGGGGCTCGAACTCACGATTTTAGCGGCCTAATGATCACGAGTCCCGCGCTTTTCCATTGGTCCACACGTGCTCCCATTCACAGGTATATAGTTTACTAGCCAATTGCCAATGCAACTGTGCAAACATTTCTAAATTTTTGAAAATTGGTGGTGTTCTTCAAAATAAGTATGCTAATATTGCTTTAATTACTCGCTTACTTTGTGTATAACAAGGCGCTTTTCAAATTTTTTCGTGAATAGAGGCGGGGCCTAGACCACATTTTGAAGTTTGTTGTCCATATTTTGCGTAATTTGTGCGAATGACATCAGGACAGGGGTGGTGGTGGCCATGAAATGTTGTAATATTTTGTTAATTGTTTCATGGTGAAATATGAGCTAAAATGAGAGTTTCATTGTTGAAAATTCTTTCTTCGGTAATATTATACTAAAAGAAGTCGTGTATATTTTATTATCATGATTGTTAATTGAAGGTGTCATTGATTTATAGATATGCACACGTGCACACGCGGTGCTTCGATGCTTCGACGATGGTTTCTTTACTATCTCGTGTGAACGAGATAAGAAAACGAGATGAATTTTGGTAAAAACAAGATGGAGATACTATGTGATAAAACGAGATATAGGCCATTAGGCCAAATTTAAAAAGATGCTAGGAAGAAGAACATAATTCTTCTGAAATAATTTTCCTAAAATTATAGAAATCGGTTCTACGTGTGTTCTCACGTCTAGTATGTGCACATTCTCTAGAAAATGAATTAAATGTCATCTCAATTTATGCCCTGAATATCAGTGACTACCGGATGTACACCATGATTCATTGACTCCAGCAAATAATGGGGGCTATTGATAAGTAAATCCGCTCGGTATGTAGAAGACCAAACACTTCACAGATTTGTTTTTCATCTGGAATTGCAGAACCATTGTTGTTATCCATGCACCTGAAAAGATTGCAGGTGTTATACCATCACCCCGCTATTTTGCATGGCGTGAACACAAATTACCTGTCCTCTTGCACGAATAAAGTTAGAGGTTCTACTATGTGTTCAATTTTCTTTGACCATATATTTCATCCTTTATTCGAAAGGGAAAAGAAGGTGAACAAAGCTCATGAGAAAAAAATTGTTTGGTAAACTGTGACCGAACATCTTTCTCCGGGATTTCATCACGCAAAAGCTGTCAAAGGTAAACTAGGAAATGATCATTGGAAACAATATCAGATTCTTAGAAATAAGGTTAACGCCATGCTGAAAGAGCAAGACGTAAATATTTTTCAAATCAAATTGATGACTCGGCTGGTGACACTAAAAGATGTGGAAGACTTTGACTCCAATGTATAAGACTAATTATGGTAAAAATTCATTTCTATGTAAAAGGCGCAGTCACTTGGAATGCTATATCCCAAGACATTCGACAATCTACAACATTGATGTCATTTAAAACCAAAATAATTTAAACAATTGTTGGCATGATTGCAAGTGCACTGTTAAAAATGTTCATTAAAAAACGTCGTTTTTACTGGCAGCTGGGACTGTCAACAGTTAAAACGATGTTTTTAGAGTTATTTACACGTTTCGATATTTTTCTAATACATTGTACAAAGAAAACTGCATAACAATCATATTTTGTGGGCATTGATGTTCATGGAGGTTGATTGTGATTTGCCAGATTGTTAACAATTTTAGTTTAATTCGTGTGGATCTTTCTAATTGGTTGTTGTGGGGATTTGCGCTTACATGACATGTGGAGCTTACATATTTTTCTCTGTACAATTATATTTGATGGTACTCTGTTGTGTTTAAATCATGTAATTTTAAACAATGTAAATTTATGTATGTCGTTTTAATTTTGTCATATGTTTATGGTAGCTATCATTCAATTTAATGATGCAAACACTTTTTAAAAATAATATCTTATATATTAACCCTCATCTAAACTTATTATCACAGTATACTTATTATTTTTCAGGTACATAATTTGGAAACCAAAGCACGGGCTTCAGTACCTCAACCTCTGCCACCGGACGATCAAAACGTCATAGCAGGGAAAACAGCTATTCTCAAACTTAGAGGGCCGCGTGGTGAAAAAGGTGACCCAGGCCCCATAGGCCCCAAAGGAGGTCGAGGCGCACCTGGACAAGTGGGAGTACCAGGTGATGTAGGAAAACCTGGCCCCCGAGGTTTAAAAGGGGCACGGGGGCTACTCGGCCCCAAAGGTCAAAAGGGTGACTTTGGAATTCCTGGAGGACAAGGTATCCGAGGACAAACTGGCCCTCGTGGACTACCAGGGGCCCCCGGGCTACGAGGAAGTTCTGGAACCATTGGGGCAAGGGGCATGAATGGTCGTATGGGCCCAGTTGGCCCCGCTGGAAGACCAGGATTTAAGGGAGAACAGGGCCCAATGGGCCCTGAAGGGCCAATTGGTTCTACTGGTGAGAAAGGACTGAAGGGAGATCCAGGAGTACAGGGAAAACCGGGACTTCCTGGCCCCGAACCTCCCATACCAAAGCTAATTGAAGGAAAGCGTGGTCGAAGAGGCCCTCTGGTAAGTCTGTCATTAAAGGGACATTGGCACATTTGAAAAAACAGTGTGCCCTCGAGATTTTTCAAAATTGATATTTTTGCATGGTTGTAAAGATCCAAAATCCAAACGTATGACAAAACGTGCTTTGTTATCGTCAACCTTTACTTCCATCATTGAGTTTGACGAACTTAACCAAAAAAAGTTCTACATTGTATATATTTGTAGAGCAGCCATTAATCGATCTCGCGTCGGAAGATTGCGCATAATTTTGGCTGGTGTACCTCATTAATGATGTGATTGCGACCTTCCTGGACGATTCAACTATTTTGTGCAGCCCTATAGAAAGAGATCGTGCATGGAATACATTTTCTCACATAGAATTTTCTTTTCCTTTTTTAATTTACGAAAGGGTCGCCCTGGATCTCGAGGACCAGTTGGACCTAAAGTGAGTATCGATATTCCAGTCGTAGCTTTACCTTATAAGATGTATTTAGTAATTTCCTGCAACCATTGCAAATCCCTGAACTATGAAATTTTTAATAGAATATACTTCCAGGGCCGTTCCAGGGTGTGACACCCGCATTAACAGAATCTGTTGGCAAAATTGGCCGTTCGTCAGTAAATGTGTTGACTTGTTGCCAAAATCGGTACTAAAGTTAAAAATGCTGTAGTTAGGAATATTTTAATATAATTTTTTTCTGAAATATTGCTTTGGATTGCTGTAGTGAACTGTAGCACTGTAGGCCTATACGGCACGAATACTACTGTATCCATTTGACCTGTTAAACCGCTCCTCGTAGTCCTTTATATCCAAATCACAATCTCCATCACCACCATTAAAAGAATTTTTTCATCATCGTCATCACGGTCATTGTCGTGAATTGTGGGTCAGTTGTTTCGATCGTTTCAAAGTCACTCTTGATTCGTCGTGTTTGATACAAAAGATTAATTTAACCATCCCCAATTAGTAAAGATTTGATTTGATTCCCATTATGCTTTATATTCGTGAATTTCGTCTAAAAAGTGACGTGTTTCTTATATTTTACAGGGAGCTAGAGGAGAGCCTGGGCCTCGTGGAGAAAAGGTAAGGCGGAGACATCCTTGACGAAATAGAGGTGTAGCCAGTGATTCTCATGATTTCTCGTGGGTACCAGACGCCATGTACGGCGTCAATGAAGAAGCGAACAAATAAGAATTTTGTTGAGAGACTTTTTTTTAATTTTATTTCATCAAGAATTTTGTCGGTGGCTTGTTTTTTATGCAGAACTATGGCACGCTAGAACGGACATAAAACGTCGAGTTTGACACACCAACTTCGAGTTTGTAACAGCCGCGTCGAGTTTGACACAACCGCGTCGAGTTTTGACACATGCGTGAAAGCTCCCGATCCCGGTCAAAAAATCACCACAGACTAAGTATAGGCATACCTTAGTGTGGAGATGTATAGAGAACCGTCCTGTGGTCTCCCTGTTAGTAACTGCTCATCAGTGAAGCTAATTTCTACACTACCAAACACCAAACATTGTTTTTCCATAACATCATTTCTCAAGTATTCCCATATCATGACTAGATTTTCCATAACATCATTTCTCAAGTATTCCCATATCATGACTAGAGGCCAGCGCATGCCTTTTCTAAGGTCTACCTTGACCATAGCTTCATTGTGTGTGGAGTTTTTTTTTGTAATGCAAAAAGTAACATCATTTCTGATATGTATAACAATCGCCAATGCGATGCACTATGTCTGCAGGAAATCCACAGAGGAACTGACAATCATCGACCAACCATACCAGGAATGGTCCTTGCCAACGAGAGATCACATCGACATTATGGAGGTGCTATATATATGAAAACAGGCACCGTTGTCGAAGCAACCTCAATATGTCTGCTGACAACAACATCAAAGTCCTCCCCATTGAGCTCATCTCTGTCACAGTTACACCAGTCTACAAGCCTCCATCAGTAGACTTAACCACTCAATTCAATCTCTGGAATTCCACCAAACCTCATTTCTTTATTGGCGATTTCAACAGCCATAGTACCCAATGGGGTTATAATGAAACCAATAAAGACGGACAAGCTGTCGAAGAATGGTTAGACAGCCAACATCTACGTCTCCTTCACGTTCCTAAGCTGCCGCCATTTTATAGTACCCGTTGGAAGAGAGGTTACAATCCTGATCTGTTAGCAAAGTAACTCTAACCCGTGTAGCAAGCTTGTTCTGGATCCTGTTCTACTAACTCAACCTCGGCCAATCGGTATCCAAGTCAACTCTGCAGTATGACCAAAGAAAGTACCTTTTAAGCGGCGCTTGAACTATAGGAAAGCAGACTGGCAAGGATTCACTGATGACCTGGATCAGAACGTGAAAAGGATTGCTCCAACACTTCATAACTATGACAAATTTGCCCAACTAGTGAACAAGAGTGCTCGGATATCATACCCAGAGGCTGCAGGACGAAATACCATACCAGGCCTTTCCAAGGAAACAGCAAGAAAGCATGGTCTACTATCCGAAAGCTTTGAGGAGATCCAACAGAATCTCAACAGCAGCCAAATGGTACACCCAACCAAGTTGCCCACCAACTGCTTTTAAATGGCAAGTGCAGCAAGAATCCCTAGAAGAGCAAACTAGGCCGTAAGAGGTATATTGGCGACCCTGGTTTCACTTGCCCCTTCAACATGGAGGAACTGGAAACCGGTATTGCTAAACTTCAACCAGGAAAAGCAGTAGGCCAACATGTTGACATGTCATTGTTCTCTCCCCCTTTGTTTACGGGTGTATATAAGGTGCAATATCACGACTGCTCTGATGATGGCATTCGCTAGAGTGTGGAAAGCTCAGCCTTCCAATTTGGATGCCTCTAGGGAAAGATTATTTTCTACTCATGTTTACCAACCTAGAGTACCAAGTAGTTTCAAATCATGTTGACATCATGTCAACAGCTGAAAAAACTTCGGCTTAGTAGCAAAGAAGTGGCTTTTTGAGTTGAGTTCTACAATTGCTGCCTTATTTCCCACAGGTTCCCAAGGATCTTGAGGAAAATACATACTCAACCGTATCGCACCTGTGGTAGACGAACACCTCATACCAGAACAAGCAGGTTTCTGGCCAGGCTAATCATCAACAAGCCAAGTAACTCAATCTAACTCAAAACATCGAGGATGGTTTCGAGAAGAGTTTGGTAACCGGAGTCGTGTTCGTCGATCTATCAGCAGCTTATGACACTGTTAATCAAAGATGCTTACTCCATAAGATTTTTGAACTCACCAAGGACATCCGCTTGAATGAGCTCATCAAAGGATTGCTTGAAAATAGGGTGTTCTTTGTTCAGGTAGGATCTAAGAGCCGGTGGCATAGGCTCAAGAATGGACTACCCCAAGGGAGTGTGCTCGCACCGCTTCTGTTCAACATCTATACCAACGACCAACCTAGGAGGGCAGGAACCTGTCGTTTTATCTATGCAAACGATCTTGGAATTAGCACACAAGATGCAGATTTTACAGTTGTTATTATTATTATAGTAATTAGGAGTTACTTTGGACCGCACTCTCTTTAATAAGACCCACATCAAGAAGACGAAGAGTACAGAATGTTCAGGCAATAATGTATTGAACAAAGTCACTGTCACAAGATGGGGTGGTCGCCCACATACCTTAAAATCGACGACACTTGCCCTGAGTTACTCATGTGCAGAGTATGCCTGCTCTGTATGGGAAACATCAACCCATGCCAAGAAGCTTGATCCAACGTTAATGCCACCTGCAAGCTTGTCACAGGATGTCTTCGCCCAACTCCAATGAACCGAACTTATACATCCTAGCAGGAATTGCTCCACCAGACATCCATCTTAGTGTAGCGAGCATGCAAGAACGTAGGTGTCAAGTATCTAAATTTGAATGGACCTGCTACTAACCGCCTTAAATCTAGAGAAAGTTTCTTAAGCAAAGTCCAACCCCTTGCAACAGTCTCTAAGGAGTTTAAAAGAGTCGCTTTGTGGAAAGAAAGACTTCATATCAATCAAGTAACATCTATTGGTATTGAACTTGGTGAACATCTTCCTCATGGGCTGAATGGCGATGTCCCAACAGATTAAGAGCCAGAATCGGCCGATCTAAGGTTTCCTTGCAGAAGTGGGGCTACCTTAAAGTAGATCAGGACACTACCCGGTGGTGTATCTTTGGGGTGCTTTCGGGGCGCCCCCCCCCCTCGGGGTTCATGCCAAAACATGCAAAAATCAGCCTATATTTGGCTATTAGAGGTCCTTTCGCTCCCAGGGGTACCCCTCAAAAGCCAGGTCTGGATACGCCGGTGCTACCTGTGGTTGTGGAACAGCACCAAACACAATGGAACATTTCTTGGTCTGCCCACTGTTGGAGCAACAATGCACAGACAATGACCTTGCGGAATTCAGTAAAGCAGCCACACATTGTACCCATTTCTGATTAGATCGTATTTGAGAACCACTGTGTTTGGACACGATAAGAAGAAAGTCATTCTTGTGTGTCTGCCACAATTCTTGATAAATCAAGTCCTTCGTGCTTTCAGGCTAAGCAGAAGCTTCTGCGTCACGGTGTAGAGAGGGGGAAATATCACCCACTCTTTGTGAAGTCTTTCATTTTGTTCATGAGGTGTTGCTGGCGGAAATTGATAAATGTTCTTTCTGAACTCCTCAGCATTACTAATGTGGGGTCGTCGCTCAAACTTAGCATTTTTATCATTCAAGTTAGGCTTAAATGTGGCTTTCATTGGCGGCATTTGAAATCTAAGCTGGCAGCACATATTGATATTGACGTAAATGGAATAGTTATATATAGGCATCATTTTAAACATTATTGGACCTTATTTGGTCAAAAAAATGTGGTAGTTATGGCATATAAGTCTTGAAAGGACTATTTAATAAGTGCGGTAAAATATGAGGGCGCTGTCGCCAATAGGGGGCGCTAATTTTTGGCACTCGATCAGAAATTGTTCAGGGCTGTCAATATGTACAGGCATGTACCATTACGTTTCACGCTTTTAGGGAAAAAGTGCACAATAATGTGCTTAGGGGGACTGGGCTACAACTGCTTTTTAAAGGCAAGTGCAGCAAGAATCCCTAGAAGAGCAAACTAGGGCCGTAAGACGGTATAGTGGCGACACTGGTTTCACTTGCCCCTTCAACATGGAGGAACTGGAAAACGGTATTGCTAAACTTCAACCAGGAAAGATTTAGGCACGTTGACAGGTTTATGGGCTCTCCCCTTTGTTAATGTGGATATAAGGTGCAATTATGACTTGTCTGATGATGGCATTCGCTGAGTGTCGAAAGCTCAGCCTTCGAATTTGGATGCTCTAGGGAAAGATATTTTCTACTCATATTTACCAACCTAGAGTACCATAGTAGTTTCAAATAATGTTGAAAACATGTCCACTGAGCAGCTGAAAAAACACTTCGGCTTAGCAGCAAAGAAGTGGCTCTGAGCTCTACAATTGCTGGCTTATTTCCTGCAGGTTCCCAAAGATCTTGAGGAAAATACATAACTCAAAACCGTATCGCCCCTGTGGTAGACGAACACCTCAAACCCGAACAAGCAGGTGTCTGCCAGGTAATTCAACAACAAGCCAAGTACTCCACTTAATCAATACATCGCGGATGGTTTCGAGAAGTGTTTGGTAACCGGAGTCGTGTTGGTCGATCATATCAGCAGCTTATGACACTGTTAATCAAAGATGCTTACCATTAAGATTTGGAACTCACCAAGGACATCCGCTTGAATGAACTTATCAAAGGATTGCTTGGAAACAGTATGTTCTTTGTTCAGGTGGATATAAGCGCCGGTGGCATAGGCTCAAGAATGGATTACCCCCAAGGGAGTGTGCTCGCACCGCTCGGTTCTTCAACATCTTACCAACGACCAACCTAGTGCAGGCGAAAACCTGTACGTTTATCTATGCAAACGATCTTGGAATTAGCACACAAGATGCAGATTTTACCGTTGTTATTATTATTATAGTAATTAGGAGTTACTTTGGACCGCACTCTCTTTAATAAGACCCACATCAAGAAGACGAAGAGTACAGAATGTTCAGGCAATAATGTATTGAACAAAGTCACTGTCACAAGATGGGGTGGTCGCCCACATACCTTAAAATCGACGACACTTGCCCTGAGTTACTCATGTGCAGAGTATGCCTGCTCTGTATGGGAAACATCAACCCATGCCAAGAAGCTTGATCCAACGTTAATGCCACCTGCAAGCTTGTCACAGGATGTCTTCGCCCAACTCCGTCACTATACATCCTAGAAGGAATTGCTCCACAGACATCCATCTTAGTGTAGCGAGCATGCAAGAACGTAGGTGTCAAGTATCTAAATTTGAATGGACCTGCTACTAACCGCCTTAAATCTAGAGAAAGTTTCTTAAGCAAAGTCCAACCCCTTGCAACAGTCTCTAAGGAGTTTAAAGAGTCGCTTTGTGGAAAGACAAGACTTCATATCACTCTTCATAATGGGCTGAATGGCGATTGTCCAAAACAGATTGAGAGCCAGAATCGGCCGATCTAAGGTTTCCTTGCAGAAGTGGGGCTACCTTAAAGTAGATCAGGACACTACCCGGTGGTGTATCTTTGGGGTGCTTTCGGGGCGCCCCCCCCCCTCGGGGTTCATGCCAAAACATGCAAAATCAGCCTATATTTGGCTATTAGAGGTCCTTTCGCTCCCAGGGGTACCCCTCAAAAGCCAGGTCTGGATACGCCGGTGCTACCTGTGGTTGTGGAACAGCACCAAACACAATGGAACATTTCTTGGTCTGCCCACTGTTGGAGCAACAATGCACAGACAATGACCTTGCGGAATTCAGTAAAGCAGCCACACATTGTACCCATTTCTGATTAGATCGTATTTGAGAACCACTGTGTTTGGACACGATAAGAAGAAAGTCATTCTTGTGTGTCTGCCACAATTCTTGATAAATCAAGTCCTTCGTGCTTTCAGGCTAAGCAGAAGCTTCTGCGTCACGGTGTAGAGAGGGGGAAATATCACCCACTCTTTGTGAAGTCTTTCATTTTGTTCATGAGGTGTTGCTGGCGGAAATTGATAAATGTTTGCATCATACTATTCATACAGATGCGTTGCCCAAGTTTATGCTAAAGATGTTCAACTGGAAATCTGCATAGCAAGCGAGTCATTGCGAAGAAGTCTTGCACATACATAGATTTAAGCAAAAAAAAAGCAACTCGGCAGCGATTACTTTTGAAACATAACATTACAAAAACTTCATCCGCTCTGTGGGCAATCGGGCGTGAATTTTACGCAAGCATTATGTTTAGCTGCAAACGGTTACGTAATAGCATGATATTTGAAAAAGTTCACCCTTAAGAATCAAGGACCTGTATCCACTACCTAATTGTTTTAATACTTTTAATTTTTCAGGGATCCACTGGATCAAACGAACTTCTTTTTATCATGATTGCTGATATCAAACGAGAGGTATTACGATTACATAAGCGAGTATTCCAGACATCTCCGCCGGATTCGCTATTAATTAATCCACCGGGTACCAACAAACCACTTGGAAACACAATACAGGAGTTCAGCTACGACTATGATGCAGGTTCTGGTGACATTCCGGTGATTTGATCCATGCAAGACCTTACTGGATCAATGCAAGACCCGACTTGATCAAACATAATCAGTTAGTACGGTCTTACTTTGATCGCACTATCCCTTCTCCGTCAAAAGTTCAGAAATTTTGCGGGAAGAAATGAAGCAAGAAAATTGACTCTGATTCTGCATCTGAAGGATGCCAATTGCTTCGTCTAGAGTGGGAGCTAGTGGGAAACCTGTAATCTTTCATGGTTGTCCCTGTCTTACAAGTCTGTACGTGTTGGTGTCATAATTGAGTTTTAAACCGAGAATTAACTATTATAATATTCCTTTTTAGGAACGCATTTCCGATTTTGTACTCTTCTTTGTAACAGTTACTCCGGTGAGTTTAAACTATATTGAAGGCGAACTCTGGGTACTTTTTGGCTGAAAACTTATGACCAGACACGAAAATTCTTAAATACAAACAAAGAACTCAATTGCTTTTATCTTTACTAGGAGTCCGTTTTTTATGATTCAAATCGCGGCGGCGGCCATTTTGAAAACGCTCTATAAAAAAGTAGCCGTTTAGTATCTGGCATGGATGGTTCACGGATCTCAATGAACATGACTCTACTAATTGTAATTTTTACAACAATGCTTTCCCTCCTTTGGGCTTATAGAGATAATACACAATTCAAAATGTTGCTAACTTTGGGACAGAGCACAAACGAAACTCCAGGTTTCTCAGGACATTCCAAGTGCCTTTGTAATAAGACATAGGCCGAAATATGAACACCTTTAAAGCGAATTAAACGTAATTGTCTTAGAGTTTTTCTGCGGTACCGATTTTTGAAATAATTGTGCTCATAACGAAGGAATAATGAGCAATTTTCTGTATTCTTCTGAATTATATTAGTTTTAAAAATTAGGTTCTCGTATCACGAGTTACACCCACTGAATTTAAGAAATCAACTCTGCACAATGAGCCTAGTGTCCATATTACAGCGATGATGTAATATCCACCCATTTCATCTTTCTATTGTGTTCACCATTTGTATATTGTACGAACATTCATTGAAGCACGATACCCAATAGACTCATCTACAAGGTCTTGGTTTATTCTTTATCATTTAGTAAAGAAGCATGACTACTGAATCTCATTGGTTAACGCCACTTATATATTGCCTATGCGTGTGGGAATTTGTAACCACGCATTGGCGAACCACGGGGGGGGGGGGGGGTGGGGGGGGGCATGGTGGGCGCACGCCCCCCAAACGGACACCTTGCCCGCCCCTTCGGTCCCCCCCGAATGAACTGACCTTTTGTGCTGTGTCTATGAGAAGGACCCGAAGTGTTAGCCCCCTTCAGAAAAATGCTTGGCACCCATTCTGCCCCCCCTCCCCATTGTTGCAAGGTCGTTACTGCACTGTAACCACGTAATATATGCCGTATTACGTGATGATTTCACCTAGTAGTAGACCCCTACTTTAGCATCATTAAAATATCTGTGTAAATAGGCTTGTGTATCCGGTGGAAGAGACCTGTTCTGCCAGCCCCTGCTGGAAGCACAATCCAAATGGCCTTTTTGCAACAAACTCGTGTATGATTGTGCATGCAAAACACATTGATAAATTATGTATGCCATGGTTTCTTCATTGGCTAAATTTGGAATTCCTGAGTTTTACCCGGAAATGTGGCTACTGCCGGAAGTCCTTGCAAAGATGGTGGGGTTATGGGTGTTTCCTTCAGTCTACAGTGCATGGGCGCACACTCGCGATTCACGTACTGAGTACCTGTCAGTGCACGGACATGACAAATGCATGACACCTGAGCTAGTTGGCGAACACTTGTAGTGACAATTGGTAAATGGCCTTAAGTAGGTTTGAATGATATGTTTAATTCCAAAATACCTTGTACTTTGTAGGCTCCAGTATCCATAATACAGAGATCGGCCCTAGACTAGGCCACGTAGTGGATCAACTACTCACCTCGGAAAACTACGTAAACGAGGGCGAAGCCCGAGGTTGAGCAATGATCTAATTGGCGAAAGTTTAAGTTTAAATTTACTCACTATTTCGTATCCCTACAGCTTCATGACCTCTTACTAAATTTTATTCCACAGCACCAGTAGCAAATTATGTCTCTATCTGCTTTTCTGGTTAAAGAAAGTTTTCCCATGTACAACTGTTGCACTAGCATCCCTGTCGACCTGACCCTCCCTCGCACAGTCCATCTAGAAGGACCCTCGCCTCGTTCCTCCCCTGTTCCATCCCCTTTGACCTAGCCACTCCGCGCTCGTGGCGAGGTCAGTGGGAAAACGAGAGTCCTTCTAGATGGACTACATGGAACCCGCGTAGTTAGCCGTGACATCAGCGTTTGTTGATCCGCACCGATCCGCACTGGAAGACATTTAGGGCTTGAGAAGCAAATTTTATTCGTTGGAATTTAACATGAAAGAGGTAAAAATCTGTGATTAGAGTGAATATTCGAACTCAGGATAGTCTCAGGTATTTATAGAATTCCGTTTTGAGGGCCAAATGCTTCAAATATACCCGGGGAATGGCGGATAAACTGCGATAAAAAAAATTCTCGCAGCCTATTCATTTGTACGGTATGAAATACTAAAGGCATTTTTAATACACTTTTTCCCAGACCTCGCGCTGCGCGCTCGATCTGGTTCTGAACGGACTAGCCAGAGGCCTATGGTCTATAGGCCTACAGAACCTGTTTTTAATTTAGTTGAAAGCCAAACTCGACTTAGGCTTGGCCCCTTACCTAACTCTGGCTGTGCTATTCCAGATTTAGATCTGATCTACTAGACTTGCCACTTCAATATTCATGCCTACTAAATGATAAATTCGTTATCCCCTGTTTGTTCTACTACGCAATACGGAAAATACCTATGGTTGGGTGCCGTACGGCCTCGTGTGGATACAGCACCCAACCATAGGTATTTTTCCGTATTGCGTGAACACAGGGGATAACTATAGTATTTGTTGACGTGCCAACTAGGACAATCTGATATGTGGGACTGCAATTTCTTACATAGAGATACTCAAGCCTATATTGGAGAGCAAGTCACTATGAAATACAACTTCTGATATTTCTTTCTCACTCAGCAAGTGAAGTATAGATTTCAAAATGAATGAGACCTCATTTAAAAGTTTTAGGTCTGTCCCTTTTAAAATGGCACAGGTAAAAAGGTTTATGTATCCATCAATGTACAGTAATATACAGCTCTTCCTATTATCATTTATGATTCAACCTTACTACTCAAAGATTTAAACCATGTGTTTTCAATTAAGTATCGTGATGAATCATCAGCAATAAATTGGTAGCCCACCGAAGTCCGAATTTACGTAGGTCCGAAAAGAGTATACCATGGATTATCACTTACCGATTTGTTTTTTTGGGGGCCATGCTTGTAAAACGTATGTGCAAATTAAGAAGTGATTTTAATACTTAGACAAATAGTTGACGCTTTTTTGATACACTAAATAAATTGACAATTCAATAAAATTTTGGAAATTTATTTTTCAGTAAAGAGGAAAAATAAAAAACAAATTTGGAAAGTTTAGAAGTTTAAAAGGCGACAAGTAAGGCCAAAAAGAAGACAAAATAACACAAGCATTGTTTTTGGGAAAAGTTTTGAAAACTCATCTGCCCATTTTCCTCAAAAAAATTAAAAATGTTTTAAAAAATTTAAAAAGGCCTGTCCAAAATTAGAACATTCACAATACTTATCACTCAGCATTGCCTGTTCAAAATCGATAGTATATCCTTCCGTCTCTGTTGTCAACAATTGGTTAAGTTGCAGAGTACGCCTTCGGACTTAAACAATTCGACTTTGGTGGAATACGAATAAATTATTAAATGTTGTTTCTAACCTTGTAAAAGATTAAGAGCAAAGCTGATGATGAGTTTCATTGAACATCCTGGCCAACCATTGCATTTAGTCTGTTACCATTAGCAGACAAAGAACTGAATTCATAGTTTTCCCCAGTAAGTCAATTTCTGTGCAGTAACTGGTAACCAGGAAAATAAGAAGACCCCCCCCACTATAAAAACTATGACCGCCAACTATAAAATTAAGACCTCCACTCTAAAACTTAGCTTTATAGTGGGGGTCTTAGTTTTTTTAGTGGGTCTTAGTTTTCATATACGAGCGCCCAATTTCAGGGTGTTTCGAAACATCAGACCTCGAACAACAGACCTCGAAACATCATGCCCATATTACACTCATCAAGAATCCTGCCAGTCTGGTTGTAGCTCCTTGCCATGGTAGCCTCAGCTATTCATGCCGGGTGTTAAAAAATTTATAGCCACTTTCTAGACATTGGCAAATCTAAAAGATCAAATACTTTATGTACATCAAAGGAAGAAAGGTGGTTCTTGACTGACAGGTCTCTTTTCATGTATTTTGTGTAATTGTATTTTTTCTGTAATTTCCTTAAAAAGACTTAGAAACCAGTTCATTTGCATTTTACTGCAGGTTTTTAATTTCCATCACCTACCTTTGATACATGTTTAAAACCTACCGTGGTGTCCCCCAAAAAAAACGCAACAATTGGTGGCAGGCTCCATAAGTTTTGAACAAACAGCACGTACTTCTTATTTGTTGTAAGGTAAGACGAGACTGTTAGCTAATATTCCTGAAACGTTTTTTCATAAAGGTAGAGTCCAATAATTTTTAAGATATTACCCCAGACAATCAAGAACCCTCTTATTTGTGAGGTAAGATAGGACTGTTCGCTAATATTCCCTGAAAATTCTTCAATAAAGGTAGAAGTAACTAATTTTTAAGATATGACCCAACATTTTATTTTTTTTCTTCATATCATTTCAAAAAAAAATGATGAGCTTGTTTAACCATTGTTACCACAGACTGGCAATGAAAAAATAATGGCAAAACAATTGATTGCAATCAACATTGTACTTGCCCAAATTGCTTGCAGAACAACTTCTACTTCTAACTTTTCTACTCTTGGTTCAATGACTTCATTTATATAATTTATTATACTGGATATAATAAACATTTATTGGTGATAAAATATGTTTTCAGACTGGTATCCTCAAACTCTGACTAATTTAGACAGAACTCCACATTACTAAATATAAATGCGTTGGGTGCGTTGCAATTAATGCGTTGGGCTGCAACAAAATAATGTTACATTCCCAACTTTATGAAAGTAAAACCTATGTTTTCAACACAAAACTCAAGTAACAAATATCAATAATTCCTTGTCATTGTAATTTTGGGTTAGATAACCTTTGTGTGCCCCGTACAAAATGATGAATGATTAGCTCTAATCCAATGTATTCTATTTGGAGTACAAATACGAAGATTTTTTGATCATACATTCCTCTTCGATCTTTTAAATTTTAAAATGCATGTTTTAACAGCTGTTATTTACCAATGGAAACATCATAATGTTAATATCTGTTTCAAGGCAGCACCTATTCTTTTAAAAAAGGGGAAATGGGGCCGGTTGGACTTAGAGATTCATATTGGTGTTTCTGGGCGGGTCAAACGTACAGTGCCGTTTTTTGTAGTTAATAGCGCGCCTCAATTTGGTTAAATGGGTCCTGCAGGTTACTTTTACTCTTGATTCTGCTGTCATATCTTTAAAAACTATGACTCTACCTTATGAACTTTTTCAGTGATATTAGCTAACAGTCAAATCTTACCTTACAACAAAGAATAAGTAAGTCACATGCATTTTGTCCAAACTTATGGTGCCCTGCCACCAAGTGTTGCGTTTTTTTGGGACACACGTATATTGTATTGTACAACTATACAAACATAAGTGTACATTGAACGGCTTACTGTATTTAGCACAATGAAACAAAACGCCCATTGATACACTTTATTGGTCGGGCAGCATGTTGTTTTTAAAAACACACAATTAAGTAGAATCCAATGGGTGTTTGTTTCGCAAAATACAGTAAACCTCCTTGGAAAAAGTGGATTTCAAAGGAAAGTATGGTTGTACATTATATGTATATATTGTGAAGTATTAAAGTAATGATTGAAGCAGAATACTGAAATAACAGGTGCTAACTCAGGGGTTAAAATATGTCGACTGTCGACAAAATATCGTGATCGACCACAACTTCAATCGCCCACACAAGAAAAATTAATGTATTTCATATGATATTTACTAAACAATATATGTATAATTGCAAGATATAAATTGTACAATGAATTATAATTTAGTTGCAAACAAGCTGTTACATTACCTAGTATTTACAATAATTGTCAGTTGTTAAATACTTATGGAAACTTATCAGGTAAAAGGTTTAGGTTCATGCAATGTCACAGTTAATCCTTAAAACATGGAAATAAACTGACAAAAATATGTCAACATTTATCTGCATAAAAATAATGTTTACCCCGCCACAAAAAGCAAAACTGTGAAATTTGCTTGGAAACAGTCATAGAATAATATTATACAAAGTCACCTTGGTCTGAGTGGAACATACAAAAAGAGGGAGGAGATTAAATTTCACTGATTACCAGATGAATAATTGCCAGGATGAATTGAACCAATTTTTCACTTATAGCTATTTTAAATATTGTTAGAATGTCCTACAGGACGAAAATATGGGTTGTTTATGGTACAGAAAATATTTGGAACAGTACTTATGGGCGACCCATTACATAAAATGGTAGGGTCGATTCAAATAACATTTGGAATTAAAGTGCTTGGTGATGGCCGTTTTTATGAAACAGAGAAAAATATATGTGTACTTGGGTGGGGTACCTTAAGTATTGTTAGAGAACATAGGTAACTAATTTCAAACTTGATATGCTTAGCCTAAGAAAGTGGCATGTTGGATTATAACTTCAAATTGTGAATAAAATGGGTCAATTTTTGCTGTGTTACTCTTTCTTGCCAAATTTGTTTTGATAATAACTGTTTTAATATTCATAACAAATGCATACCCCCCACCCAAGAGTTCAAAAGTCAGAAAAAACCAGGGGGTTTAAGAATAAATACAGAAAAAATTATGGTTTTGAACCTATATGAAGCATCTTGTAATGTTTACCCCCCCCCCCCATGATGTTTCCCTAGCGTGGCCCTGGAACAAGCAGGAATATTATGGGGTCAGTCAGTGTGTATTTTTAATAGAATGATGGGTTAATGATGTAAGATAGGTGTTTGCCATGGAATTCTTGAACACTTGATGATGTGGCCAATACACCAAACGCATTGCCTCACATACATTTAACAAGATTATTTTCTGCCTGCTGCTATCAGATGTTTTGTAAGCGTGGTGATTTCAAAACATTGTGTGACCCCTGCCACAGCATTTAGTAATGTTACAAATGTTTTAACTCGATGAATTTGATTTAAAGGTGCTGCAAAAAGAGAATGTTTGGGCTCCCATGTATTGTGTCATATGTAGTGATTTATATAGATAAGACCCCAATAGATTGACCTGTCTTTGTGTTAACAGAAATGCAATTTCGAACAACTGTGCAGTAAAACAAAAGGTGATTTTTATTTGCTTTAATTTAAATATATAATATTTTTTGATTTCTGAATTTCGTATTTGCCTCCTATACAAAATTAGAAATTTCCCAATTCTTGTACCAAAGAATTACTTTTCAGCTTAATCTTTTCACATGGGGACATTTTGATAAAAAGCTTTACATTGGTGTAAAAAATCAGAATTTTCAATTTTTTAGGGCACCTGTGATGTGAAAATCTCTCGTTGCACCTTTAAATGCCTTATAATTACATGATCTTCATCTTTTAAAAACAGCAGGTGATTTTTTTGGCCCATTAGATAATGAAAGAATGACAAAACCAAGAATGACCCTCTTGAGGATGGCTTGTCAAATGTTTCTTGATAGATGTGTTGAAATATACATACAAAATCCGGCACCTTCAAACTCAAACACAAAAATTTGGAACCAATATAAACAAACTACATATTCAAAAGAAATTCTACGTAATGCTGCAAAAACAAAAAAAAATTCAATTATATTTTCCATGACCTATTTTTGTACTATGTGACATGCTTTTCACTGTCAAAATAATGGGCATGTCACTGTCTAAATAGATATATGTATATAAATAGCAGAAGTTATATTTTCAAAATCATGTGAAAATAAATATGTGTGTCAAATAAAAGTGAGGCAATAATGTGTAATGGTTCAATTCATAATTAAAGGTCCACTTGATTACCTGTATGCTTGTGTCTGCCAGCTATGTTGGCAGCACACAAAAATGCTTCAAATGAGTCCAAACACGTATGGTTTGGGTCAATGTTTCTGAAAATGATTGCAGTCATATGTGAAGCATCTCTAAAACTAATGATGTATATGTTATAACCTATACCAAATCCATCAGGGTTGAAAGGGTTAAGATGATGAATGAACTGGGCACAAGCACAAAGTTTCAAATATTGTGGGAGGGTAAACTCGCCCACTCCTAGCAATTGTTACGTGTTTCAGGCAACAGAAGGTAAGTGCTATTTTCAGGCCGGTGCTCACATTCCAGTTACATTCTATTGCACTATATCATCCAAAATGCAGACACTGATGTTAAAACCAGAAACTTTGTACATAAATAAACTTGCTAGAAGTTTTACCATTAAATAAGGAGAAAGCACTACAGCTGGATAGATTAATTACAGTCGTAACAATTACACATTTCTACTAATTCAAATTTCATGAAAAGTAAATGTTCAACATGTAAAAATATCCAGTTGCTTTGAAGGCACTATCAGTATGTGAAACCATAAACTGAACAGAAACAGAGAGTAGGCAATCTTGCCCATATATGACATTTGGTTAAGATGCTGCTGTCCTTCAACAAAAA
>JAMKCH010023277.1:0-19648 GCA_023653785.1 Ophioderma brevispina
CAATCAACATTATGGTTTCGCGAATTCGAACACTACTGCGCAAGCGACTGTCACGGCTATGATTGTCCTCCCGGATGTAATTTTCAACCATGGGGCGGGGTAACAACAGCAAAATGGAAAAGCACAGCAAACGAAACAGTTTTTTGATGGCACATATCATTTTCTTGAGAAGAAAAACTAGTTTCTCTCATGACCAAACATGACAATACACCACAACTTCAAGTTTGATAAAATTGACTGATTGAAGGATTTCCTCCTTGATTGTGAACACTGGCACAGCATCCGTTCGAAACATCCTGCCAATGGTTGAACTTGAAGCGTCAATCATGACTAATCCCCGTCACTCAGTGAATGGCAATCATTGACACAATCGGCACACAATGCACCAAACCAAGGCATGCACACTGATACACCCTGCATTCAACTGCACTGATACCACGGATGCACTGCACTGATGCACACGGCATGCACAACCTGTCGTGTGTGCCCGCGTGAAAAGGTGTGTGGTAGCGGTCCCCACGGGTATGTCAGCGGCCCTAAAATGCTCCCAGCAAATGAATGATGGCAAATGCTCTTCTACCCACGGGACCAGCTCTGCCACGGGACCTTCCATTCCAATACAGGGCCACTGAGAAAAAAGAATATGGTCAGTGACATCCATTGGTGAAAACATAGTGATTCTCAGTCCGTTGTCATGAATAGATTAATACAACCAGTCACCTGGAATTTTCTATTAATCTCTGAAAAATATACGTCCCTAATGATGTCTCACCAACCCAAATATTGAATGCTTCCTGGTCCCCCTTGCAAGAACTTGACACAAACCACATCAATTCTATTTGCCATTTATCCTGGACCTTTATAAAGACCCCCTTTATCAGCCATCTCCAGACGAGGCTCCACACCCGCTCCAGCCGGGCTCAGCAGTTTCATCACCAGGGTCCCATTTGAGCATGTTTTCCCGGCATGTTTTCCGTTCACAAGAGTCAAGACCCCCCATTTAAGCTAAATTTTGATTTTTTACTACTTTTGTGGCCTACTTATGAAGCAAAATTTTAGTTCTCAAGGGTCCAAATTTTCCAATTTTCAGTTCGCAAGACCCCATTTCGCCAGTTTTGTTCAGTTCGCAGGTCAAAGGCGCGGGCCGCACACCCCTACCCTAAGTTGAGTGCTCCCCCCCCCCCCAGGGAGTCTATATTAATAAGCCGCGCGAAGCGAAGCTCTTTATAGACAAACGCGTATATACATATTGACCTATTGAAAATCTATAGTCTACAGGTTTAAAAATCCGCCCTCATTTCCCCCTTTTCGTTCTTACATTAACTCCTACGGAGTTATTAATCGACGGAAACTAACAGGAATTCGCCATTTGTAATATTGAAGTTGTTCCATTTGTGAGTCCGATATTCAACAAGTAATTTGTTTAATTCTCCATTCTGTTGGATATTTTGTCTTTCTCCAATTTATTTTTTAATTTACGTGTTTTTTCTAACATTAAACCTATGATAATGTTTGCTGATATTTTAAAAATCAGCTTGGACTAATTAAAACTGATAATAATCATTTTAAAATAAAATAATCACTAAAATTTCCCTAAAGATGGGGGGGCCCCCGGGGGCTGCCCTTTTACATTCGTACTTTTCTTCATGGGGAGGGCGGCCAAGAAATCCTAAGTTAGATGTTGTCATTGGTTTAACACTAAAAGCGAGAGTACGGCAACAACATTTTTTTGATTACAGCTGTCATCAAGTAGAAAGAATACATACCACGACGTAAACCAGGGGGCCGGACACGATCTGCTGGATTTGGGCATTCTCAAACTGATTCGTTTATCAACCAGTATAATCGCATTCTAAGTAACCTAATTTTGCAAAATTAATTAGCATATTTGACCTATTTTCTTGATGTTTCTGACACTTTTTGTGAACACAATATCTGGGATCTGTAGTCACACAGGGCTGAAAACTTGGTAGGGATGCTAGGTTACAGATTCTCGAACTTATTAGATATACAACAGTACTTTGTCTGGATTATGGGAAATTGTTCCTGGGGTACAGACATTGGTCCTGGGGTATGGGACGGTGTCCTGGGGTTACAAGACATTGTCCTGGGGAGCTGGGACATTGTCCTGGGGAGATGGACATTGTCCGGGGGTATGGGAATGTCCTGGGGTATGGGACATTGTCAGGGGGTAATTTGGGGGGGGACATTGGCCTGGGGTATGGGACACTTGGTCCTGGAGTATTGGACATTGTCATGGGGGATGGGGACATTGTTCTGGAGGATGGACATTGGCTGGAGGTATAGAAAATGTCCTGGGGTATGGGCATGGTCCTAGTATGGGACATTGTCCTGGGGTATGGGACATTGTCTCGAGTATGGGACATGTCTGGGTATGGGACATTGTCCCAGGGGATTATGGGACAATGTCTGGAGGTATGGGACATCGGCCGGGGGGTATGGGGGACATCGTACTGGGGTATGGGGACATCGGCCTGGAGGTATGGGGCATTGCCGGAGATATTGGACATTGTCCTGAGGTATGGAACATGTTCTGGGGTAGGGACATTGTCCTGGGCGTATGGGAATTCTCCTGGAGTCTGGGACATTGTCTGCATTGGGGGTATGGACATTGTCCTGGGGTATGGGCCTTGCCCTGGGGTATGGGAAGTCTGGGGTATGGGACATTGCCTGGGGGATATAAGAACAATTGTCCTGGGTATGGGGGACATCGTCCTGGGGTATGGGACATTGTCCTGGGGAATGGGTCATTGTCCTAGGGTATGGGACATTGTAGTGGGGATATGGGACATTGTCTTGGGATATGGAAACATTGTCCTGGCGATATGGGACATTGTCCCGGAGTATGGGACCTTGTCCTGGAGGTATGGGACATTGTCTGGGGTGTGGGACGTTGTCCCTGAAGTAATGGGAACATTGTCCTGGAATATGGGCCATTGTCCGGAGGTATGGGACATTGTCCCGGGGATAATGGACATTGTCCTGGAGGTTTGGACATTGTCCTGGATGTATGGTACATTGCCTGGGGTATGGGAACAATTGTCCTGGAGTAATGGGACATTGTCCGGGGGATATGTGACATTGTCCCGGAGGAATGGGACATTGTCCGGAGGTGGGACTTGTCCCGGGGTAATAGACAATGACCATGTTAACATGAATATTTTTTATCTTGTTTATATTGTTATTGCTGACTCAGAAATACATTTTTGCAGGTTGAAGCATTAGCTCGTTCCGTAGCGTTCACGTCGTCCGTACCTACCTCCTAACAAAGGCAACCTCGGGCTAGTTGATCATAGACACCGAAACTGAAATTGGTGCATTTCAGAAATGATTGACAACCAGCACATAATCAACGACGCTATTTGGGACCGCCGTCCCTATTCTTTTTCCAAAGCTGTCATACTATTCGGCTAGGACTCGAAAAATACTACTTACTAGGGGGCCGGACACAATCTCTCTGTCTTTGGTATTTGGATTTTTTAACGGTAATTTAGGAATTCTTGCGTGCATTTTCTATGGCAAATATGACATTAATCAAAGTGAATCTGAGCGCTCGCTTCTCAGGTTTCTACCTGCATCATATTAAATGGGGAGGAACTCACCCCGGCTGGGTGAAGCCTCGGTCCGACCGGGGGGGGTGGTCATGACACATCTGCTCATTTTGGGCACTGGGGATTTTCAAGCGGTAATTTGGGGAACTGCTACGTGCATTTACTATAGCATCTCGGTCCCAGTGACATTAAAAAATCATGTCTTAAACCTTTGTTCAAAAGATCTTCAGTAATACATGATACTTAAGAAAAATTATTATTAACCCCACGCTGCAAAATAGTGGTAATTTCCATACCGGCATTTAGATTTAATATTCTTGACCAGCTCTAGTATTTAGTCAAGCCCGTGTGTAACCGTTCGATAGCCATACGTAAATAAAATCTAGACTCTAGCGGCCGATGTTATTTTGCAATTTGGTTGTGGGGAAGAAATTACCCGAATGTAGCTTCGAAATTCCATCCAAGAAACAGCTCTCTATTTTCGTAAAACAGCAAATCAAGGCTAAAGTAACACAGCCCGTTCTTTCATATGTGCAAGAGCTGATCTCTTTACGTTCCAAAAGGCCATGTAGCCCACTATTGTCATCAAGGAGGGGGCGGAGCGGTGTTTCGACTTCGAACCGGCAGAACTACATAACCGAAAAAGTGAATGGTCGGAGCATCACGATTCATCATCATCATCCTCACGCACTACGGCTCGATTTGACCATTTTTGCAATTCATATTCCACCGATTTTTTGCAGCACATGTAGGTAAAGGACACCAACGGTCGCTGATTAGCTCAATTTGTGTTTTGGAACTCAGAAGATGTCAAATTTTCAGTCGAATCTGATGGCTGTAAATTCGAAAACCTTGCACTCTTAACGCAGTGCAAAGCGATCGTTTTGCTCATAGCAGGGAGCTTCACAACAAAACCCAGTCTGGCATGCGAATTCATGATTGTTGGCAGATTGTCAATGATTTTTATTGTTCCCCATTTTCATATTTTTTTTTCAGAATCCCATGTGGAGATCAATCTCGGGGTCTGCTACTCTGAATGCTAGCCGACTCTCTCTTCACTGGTGTGTACTACTTTTGTTTGATAAAACTTGTTTTTCACATGGCATGTCTATGCCATGCATATGCCGGGCATATCATAGCTACGCCTCCCTGTTTCTCATGCAGTGGCCTATCCGCCTGTGAAGACACAAGATGCATGACGAGTCGTGCTAATCTGAATGGTGTTTTCTTGGCATTTCTGCTAATGCATTGAATTATAAATTAGAATTTGCCATTGTCATGATTGTATTTGTATTACTGCCACATTCCTTCAAACAGTTATGGGCCCTAAGTTTTAACTCAGGGTTAAGCCTACCTAAACAGGCCAGCAGTTTTAGGGTTATCATTATCTCACTTTTTTTTTAGGTACGATTACGATACTGCTGGCTAACTGCTGACCTACATGCCTAGGCCCTAGGCTAGCCTGGCCTAGGCAGGCCCTAGGCTTAGGCTCAGTTTTGTTACAACATGCAGATGATCTCTATTTTGTCGCATAAACTGACATTGCTTAAGATATCAAATTCAAATTTAACATATCATCAGAATCAACTGATTTTTAAATAACCTTTTTTTTTTAGGATAATGAAGTGACTGAGGGCTAGGCTCGGCCTACATAGAAAAAAGCACCAGCAGATCTTTTGCATGAATCTCAATTGGAAGTAAAGGCTCACACCTACTTGGGACACTTCAGACAATCAGAACAAGTTCTTCTGACTAGCCTGTGGTTTATGAAGCTGTGTATCACGAAATGACCCTTTAAAATTATTGCCACACCTAGTCAGCGGCGTGATCGAGTCGTGACCAGTGACATGACATCCATAGATATTGCAAAGTTGTGGAGGTTGTTTACTCATAGTGTAAACATTCCCTTGCATGGAATACCCCAATAGTCAAGCTGTGTTTAACAACAAGAATCATTATTAGTAGGTTCTAGGCTTTAGGCCTATATGTACAACTTGCTAGGCAGGCCCGGGTAAAGCTTCGACTAAGCCTGCCTTGCTACTCTACAATATAACTTTGTCGATTAGCCCAAATACGAGAGGAAATTATTCGGTTATCGTTTTCGCGTTCAAACAACGATACTTGAGCATTTAGAATCACATGGTACACGCTATGCAACATATACACACTGCGTTTCGCACTATTATTAGGCCCCCTATTTGGTGGGTATACTTCGTCCGGCCTGAACTTAAGAGTGCCGTTCATAGCTTTCACGCAGGCTTCAATGTGGAAATCGCAGAAAACCGCAGTTGTATCGCGAGTGTACAAAGTCGGGCGTGTGGATACGCATGCAATAGCTGCCCAAAGCTATGGAGACGAAGTATAATCAAAGGCTCCAGTGTAAAATCGTGAGAGCGCAAGCCACTAGTGAATTGGACTTTATCCCGTCAATAAGACTTCTAAATGCACTAGTACTTGCGCTTTCTCTTCGCTTCCTACACTAAGCCTAATCAAATAATAGTCTAATGATAGGGGCCATGCCATCCCAATTACAACTCAGACATCGTGATTGCAGCAGCAGCAGTCAGATTACTGAGATGACAGAAAAGAGGGTCAAGAGACAAAACCATACACTTCAAACCACAAATCATATAACACAACTCCGGTAAAAAATTAACCGGCGAATTACTACGCTGTAAATACGTGTGCCTAACTTATTTGACTTCACCAGGCCCTGGCTGTGACAGTCTATAACATCAACACACTTTGCTGAGTAGAGTCAGTAAAATGCTCTTGCAATGATCTTACGGTTTATGTCAGTGTTTCTGGACTTGGTTATTTTTTTGTGAGGTAAAATAACAAAATGTGGAATTTTCTCTAAATGGCTCATAACCCTGTGGGTATCTTTATTTATCCACTTCAAGTTTAATATTTCGAGTTGTTATACACGGCAAAAATGCGATTGAAATAGCCTGAAATACTATCTTTATCCACAACCATTGTCCGGAAAATCCTCTGGCCAATTTTATGCTGTGCTTGCCTTTTCGTCGAACTAGTGATTCTTTACCTACATCAATTATATTGCTCATTTTGGGGAAATAACTGGTGTACCCATCATTCATCTCCTGCGTGAGATGGTTTCGTGACGTGCATCTTACGATAAAGATTCATTGGGACAATAACGGCGATTCTGGCCGACGTGATATTACCCCCCCCCCCCCTCTGGGAATTGTGGGTATTTTTGCCCCATTCTTGGCGAGTGCTAACCAGTGGCTGGTTCCGGTGTCTTTTACAACTCACCGGAGGAATAACACGGGTATAACGTAACCACTCCAAGTGGGGCATCTGCTCGAGCAGGCTTGGTATCGATATGCGTAAGAGCGCCCTCCGACTGTCCCCTCAATGTGGAGGGCAGTGTTCAATTTTTAGTGGACTGGAGCAGCTGGCTTTAGGAGGCTTGATCAGAGTGGGCCAAATTGTAACATTTACCTGTTTAATGACGCTAGTATCGAAGATAACTCTACAGATCTAATATAGTAAGCTTTTTTTTCAGATAATATTGTTTTCTCTTTTCTTTTTTCTGTTTTTAAGATGATGAAATCGCGATTTTTTTGGATATAACTTTCCTATGTGTTTGCAAATCAAGAGCAATCCTGTAGGACTTTCACTAGTCTACTAAGTCCTATCATAACCTGCTATCCCCATACTGCGGCGGGGCGCTATAACAGCGGTTCCATCAGAGCCGATATGGGCTTTGTGCGTGCTAAATTAGGAGTTTCACAGGCCTGCCCCCCCGGGGGCAATGGTCTTCCAGGCTGAATGGTCCTGGGCGCGGTATGGGGCCAAGTCTCCAAAGCACGAAAAGGGTCTGTTATGCGTCTCGGAGCTTCTCGTAGACTTAGGTCATACCTTTTCACAACACAAATACTGAGCCTTTGTGCACAAGTGATCTGAATTTTATAATACTAACACAATTTAATGATTTTAATCGGTTTGGGTTCAGAATTTGGTATGTCCAAAAACAATATTTCATAGGCCTATATTAAAATTACACACAATTAGTTCAGATATGGTACTTAGAGTTCACTAGTGTCCCTGTGTTGAAAGGCGTTGCAGTTCATGATTATATGTCCTCACAGCGAAGATCCAAAATGACAGCGCATAAGTTCCCTACTATCCATTGTATGCCTATATTCCTGCGAATTTCTGAGTCTTGAAGTTAAGTTTCTTCCAGCAGTTCAAGACGACGGGGTTTCCTCGAGAGGACAGGGGGGGCGACTCCTCAATTCTGCATCCAATCCCCAGTAGTCTACCACATCAGTCTGTCCGCTATGTCCTAATATAGGACCACAAACTGGAATCCAAGTTTTTTGATTCCAAACTGAAGATCTTTTGGCTTAAAAGACGACAGCAAACAAGTTAGCTTACAAGCTCCGGCGGTCTCCAAATTAGGCCCTATTATAAATCCTGGCACGATGTAGAGCATAAATCTACCATTATTGTAGATTAAAACTAGCTATAACTATACTGTATAGCCCCTGATTACAACTGCTGGCCGAGAGTCTTTCCAGTGACAAGTATTTAACTTCTCACAACTAGATTCCCCTCAATAATCATTACATCATCATCATGCATAACATAACCTAGCACTGTCAAATCAGATTTCACAAAAATTACATCATCTGAATTGCATCATTCACATTTATAACTTCATGGGAATCCCCAGATCATGTAATATGTTTTGATCTTAAAGCATAAACAAGTTGACTTGGGAATCCCCATTTCCCCTATTGTGCAATCTATCTAGTTGTAAATAACAGGTGTGAGCTCAATATAGCACTTGGGAATCCCCTGCTCTCTTTTTTATCATAAACAAAATACTTTTCCCGTGAGAAATCAAATTAATAAAATGGAGGCTATATAACAGGTCTCATATTGAGGTTTCAAATCTCCCCAGGCCCTGGGTCCTGGATTTTGGTAGGCACCCATGGCCATGCTCATTCCAAAAATAGAGAGACTGTACCCTTCTGCGGATGCGGGACTACCGCTAGGAGTATCAAATTCACCATAATCAAATTCTAGTCCCGCTAGGGTGATCCATCGGAAAGAGTCAAAATATTGTAAATTTGCAGGAACAGTAAAAAATAACTTAAATCTGTATAATCTCATAATTGATAGAAAAGGAAGAAAATAGCAGTGTTCAAAGATATGAACCTCCATTCAATTACGTGTAAGTGTCCGGAATGACTGAAATCCCCGATTTTGTATATTTTCACTGAAAACGGATAGGCCTAGGTCTATATTTTTACCGAAACTATCCCCTTTAGGCAGGGGGCAAACCCCTCAGATTCCTTTGCAAAGGAATCTCATGCTATAAAATCGTGTCCTATCTGGGTAGTTTCTATGGATCATAGGTAACACTCCTAGGGTGGACACGTCGTTCAATCAGCTGCACGTGGGGTGTAAGGGGGGGGGGTAAAGTTTACCCCCCGCCAGATCCTATTTCCACTAGGTAATGTTGCAGTACAGCAAACGATACACAAAATTATTGATAATTTGTTATTGAAATAACATAGTATGGATGATGCCCCTAACTAATATTTACTAAAGGTATGTAGGGGTCAGGTGTGTGGGGGTGATGGTTAGGGCGTGGGGTGGGGGTTGGGAATTGGCTAACACATTTATGGCATGTTTGGTATCATATTTCACCAAATGTTGCCAGCTTTTCTGATGACATATATATAATCTAATTTCATTCTATGTTCCTGTAGTTATGGCCACAAGGAGGGATTTAGGTTTTGTGAGACCGTAGTACAGTCAGTAAAGCCAACAGGGTAATACATTGTTGCTATAAAGTTTACAGTGTGAGTTATTTATATTAGGGTGATATTGCCAACACTACTTGAATGATTCAGTCTCTTCCGAACATTATGACTTAGGCCACAATTCACCCTTACGAACGTTTCCTTAGCAAAAGGAAAGGGTGTGTGTATTTGAACAGCACGAGGAGATTTTGAGGCACACAAATATTGTGCCATAGCTTGTCATAATAGTATTTCATATATATTAGACCTCAATACATTGTCTTACGTTGTATTTGCTACAGAAATGTCTTAGAAGAGAGAGATTGCCTATTATTTCAATGTAAAAAACATAGGCTGAATTTCGTATTTGCTCCTATACGAAATTAGAAATTTCCAATTTTTAAAAAAAGAAAAAACCTAAAAAATTAAAAAAAAATTGGGGATATTTTTGATGGAAAGTCTTTACGTTGGGCAAAAATCAGTACTTTCGATGTTTTAGGGACACCTGATGTGGGAAATCCTCGTTGCACCTTTAAGATTTTGTTACTAGTTTTTCACATCAGTAATTTTACAGATAGCATTTTGGGTAATTCATGCATCGAACTGTTCAATAGTACAGTTTTGAATGTCAATCAGTCACTCACATCGATTATGGCCACCCCTGGCATGAATCATAGCGTCAAGACGTCGCAGCATACTGTCCATAAGGTTGTTTATGATGTAGGGAAGAGCGTCGCACTCGTTGTCAGAGGCTGAAGCTTAACACCTGTAGTGTTTGAGAAATATTGTCCCTGCATTGATGGCCTCGGCTATAAAGCAATCCCGCATGTTTGATAGGGCTCAAATCAGCAGGGGAGCAAGCATGCCATGGTATCTCTCCACCCCATCTGCCTCAAAAAATTGTCTCACTATAGCGGCCAAGCGGCCCTTGCGGCTTGACCATTTGTCGTCTTGCAGCCGAACATTGTTTACATAAACCCTTCTTGTCATGTGGCCGACGTGGTTTTCCAAATGTCCGGTACACCTGACGCGTGCATGTTTCATCTGGCACAACCATTGATGTTTTTCCTCCATATGAATACCGGCCCATACCATCACCTGAGCCACCACCACCTTCGATTCTGCATACAGTCATCCCGAGTTCTCACCCGTAAACCGACTAACCCTTGTCTTCCATCTTGATGTTCAAGGATTACGGCTCTCGCCACTAAACACAAAAGTCGCCAGTGTCTGAACTGTAATCTTTTATACTCCCTAGTCCAGCGAAGTTGAGCAACTTTGTGGTGAATGGTTGGGCGTGACAGTTGGTCAGACTCGTCTTTGCACGGTAACCGTTTTACAGTTTGGCGGGAAGCGTTGATTCCATAGCGCATTCTCCACAAAAACGACAAAGACGGCTAGTTGGCATTTTCCAGGCTTACGGCAGATTAAGCCGTGCGGAGTTCATTCATTGGTAGTCATCGTGGTCGTCCTGGAGTTTTTCGTGGTCTTAAATGACCCACCTCTGCGTTGTTTTAGGATTTTTACAGACGTACTCTGCGCCGATATCCGAGGAAATCAGCGGGACTCTGGCCTCACGGGTTGGGGGGGGGGGGAGTTGTATTCTACTGGATAATGATGGCTTGAACATGGACTTCCGGAAAATGCACCCTAAACAAAGTATTTCCACCGGACTCTAAAAAACATACTAAAACAAGCATTTTGTCTGTTTTGCTACCATAAACAAGTCTTTTTGCAGTTGTTGTTGCATGTGTGATAAATATACCTTAATATCTAGATGGCTTTGCTCATGTTGCTTTACTCCAAATTACAATATTCTTGATGATTTTGACCTCGCGTACATAACATTCCGGGTTACGAAAAAAAACACCCTTTTCCACTATTTTGATTGTTTTTGGAACACCCTAATCAATGTACGCGCGTACATTCGCCTGTTGGCAAAAAGATACCCTTTTTACGCGTTTTCTTGTCACGTATATACACTCCACCTTTGAATAAAAGTGTCCCCCGGGCCGGGCTGTTTTCCCTTCCAGTCGGAGTGCAAGTATCTTTCGGCGTATTGACAATCCGTTGGATGAGGCATAGCCTTAAGAACCTCTGTGTCAGTTTTTATTGTAAAGGGTAACAACCAACTCTGAAAAAAAATGGGTATCAATGCACACGGCTTGAGAGCAGGGATAAGAACAACGGACAGACGTCTGAAAAAAAATTTTACAGCTCCCAACAAAGGCATTGTTAAAAAATTATGCATGGCTTCGATGCACCTGGGTAGTGGGGATCATCATTATGTAATCATTCACCTACTTTTATATGATACTGAGGCGTTCAAATAGATAAATACGTTTTAACACTAAGTAGGACAAGGGTTTTCACTC
This sequence comes from Ophioderma brevispina, assembly GCA_023653785.1. Taxonomy (NCBI): domain Eukaryota; kingdom Metazoa; phylum Echinodermata; class Ophiuroidea; order Amphilepidida; family Ophiodermatidae; genus Ophioderma; species Ophioderma brevispina. The sequence goes on from JAMKCH010023277.1 coordinate 11,731, forward strand.
CCGTTGGTGCCCAAGGGGGAAGGGGGGGGGGGGTCCATGGGACCCCACACTAAGGAAACCACTTTCCGAAGGAAGTTTATGCCAACGAACGAAATTTATACCACAGTGAAAGGGTCATTAAGGACAACCCTAAATCAGCATAAAAAAAAATTGTTAGTCGGGCTTGCAAATTAGGGGCAAAACATTGTGTTTAAACATCGCGAAATGGACAAAAAAGACGGAAATTTCCAAATGACGTGCGCTTAAATCAAAACTTTTTGAAACTTTTTTTAGTTGATATCTATTCTAGAAGACCCAAATTCATATATTTCACACGAAACCTGGCAGGGTTTAGGGATTTTAACGGTGTTGGAAAAAATACACGTCATGTTCCAGAGAGTTTGTAAAGTAACGGGTTTAGCAACGTCCAAGAGACCGAAATCGTTTTTTCGCAAATAAAGGGTTAATTCTTTTTAATCTTATATAATGTTTGACGTATATGTAGTGTGAACATTATATTCAGTAAAAAAATAGCTTTGGCTGTGAAAGTAAAAATATATCGTGACTTCCCGTTAGTGACCAAGGGGGTGGGGGTCCATGGGACCCCCATAATTAACTCATTAACGGCTTGGCCGATTTTAATTTTTTTGGTATGAAAAGAAGCGCATATGTTACAAAAAATTTCGGCGCAAAAAATCCACGCGTAAAGCCTAAAGCGGCCAGCGAGAAAACAAATTTGGGGGTCCATAGGAAACCCCCACCCCCCATGGTCACTTAAGTGTTAAGAATTGGGTCTGAAAAAAATATGTTCCAACTTTTAATATGGCACAGGGTTATAAACCCAACGAATAAAGGTGAGACAAGCCTGATCGGTTTATCACGGATGGAAATTTGACCAAATTTTGAAGTTTGAAAGCCTGTAAAAATAAAAAATGAGGGATGTGCGTGAAGTTGGTTTTGTTTCATTGTGAAGGGTACGGCCCGACTTATAGTCCCATCTCGAGAAATCCCACCCTAGTTTTAGGAAAATTTGGGAAAATTTCTAAAGGATCCGTGTTATTATCCAATTTGCCGAAAAATGGGCCCTACACTGACTGCCAAAATTCGGAGAAACTATCTTCAAACAAACAAAAACTTTTAGCCTTGAATTCCAGGATATGGCAATCCACTGATACGAAATTCATATAATGTATATTCTATCTCAAGAATGTTTCTAGTGCCGTCTGGAACCATTAAAGTTGTTGAAAACTACATTTAAGAGTATAGGAAACACGGCAAAAGTGTCAGAGATTCAGGCAGAAGACCATTTTTGGTTTTAACACTCTCAAGGCTTTCGACTTCAATCAGACGTGATTCTACAATATTTTTTCACTTTTTTTTCCATATTTCAGTATAAAAATAATAACATCTCCATAAAACAATTATCAGTTTCATCAATTCATTAATTAAAATGTTTGTTTAGTGGATTTTTTGTTTTTGAAGAAACGAAGATTTGAACAAGGCCATGTTAGGGTTCAGAGGGAATCAAATATGGCCGACGCCAATACAGGTCAGTGATGCAAATTTGGTTCAGTTTTCGAGACAATTTGTTGGTTTTTTGCTTAAAAAAATCACTAAAGGTTACATTAAGTCATGGTTAGTTAAATGACAACAAGATGAATCTACTTCAGAATGAGGGGTGAAAACATGTACTATCGAAAAACGTCATTTTTTCAAATATTCTGAGTCTTCAACATTCGGAAGTCATGCGTCATAGGTATGTGGCCAAGACATTTTCGACTCCGGCTTCCGGCAAGATGGGGGGGGTTTCGGGCATTATCCCACCACAAAATTTTAAAGGATTTTCAGCTTAAAAGGGGGGGACTATAATCAGTTGAAACTATTAATGGGGATTACCATGGTTCCTACTAAAAATCCATAAAAGTTCAATATCCCGGACGGACGAGAATAAAAATGGGTTTTGAACCTGTTGTTATTCTTCATCATTTCTGTCTAAACACTTTGAGCTAATACTTCAACCACACAAAGTTAGTCAAACTTAGTTGGCTTCTGTGTCAGATGGATCCCTGACATCCCTAGAGGGAAAATATGAAGATAACCGCAAAAAAGGGAGCGGGTAGTGTTACTTTTCGTGTTAGATCGAGGGCAAACAGGACCTGTGAGTGATTTTGAAAAAACGCTGTGAATCAAAAATGGCGTAAAACTAGATAAAAAGGTCAAAAAACAGGCTTGAAAATGAAAGAAATAAAATTTTGACTCTTTGTTGAAAGCATGAAAAAGAGCTGTTGAATGAAAATTCATCAAGCTATGTATAGGCCTGAAATATTGGTCAAAAAAAAAAGCAATATTCACAAATTATTGTAATGTATTTGCAATTTAAGATTAAAAATCACAAATCAGAGAAACTTAGGAGCAAATGTTCATCCTTCTACTTTGAACCTAAGCAGTGTTTGGACAAGCCATCTAGCAAGCCTTAAGGCTGTGCCTTGATAGGAAAGCATGGTCAACTTCAACAGACTCAGAAAAATGCGTTGGTCGTACAAAAGAATTCTTCACAGATCGCGAGTACAACCATCACCAAACTGCGATTGTGGAGAGCCACAAAACCATTAGCACACATCATAGATGATGTGAGGTTTTCAAGTCGCCAAAGGAATTTCAGGCATGATAACCTGGATGATGAACGATCAGCTGGTTTAAGGACGGTCTTCCACTGTGATTTTGGACACTTGCACGAAAGACGAGGAAAACTTCCATGTGTCCAAAAGTATCTATGACCACCGGGTTGAAGTGAAATACCAGTGAAGAGCTCCCATTCCACACTTCAGGAAGCCGATACTAGGGCTTTTGCTTTCATTACATTTTATGCTACCGCGTGGAAGGCATAAAGCGACTAACAGTTATTTTATGCCATTGACACTGATGTAATGTATTGTGTATCTACTACTCCAAGGAACTTAAACTGAGGAAAAGGAGAAAACATGGTTTGAGATTCACATGGGTTGGATGAGTTTGGAATGACGACTGAACAGGACTGCTATGTGCCTCCTCCTGACATAAACTAGCTGCCAGATGATGAAGATATCTGGCAGAGCCCTCACACTACCATGACTACTCCACAGTCTAAGTGGGCGTGATATAGCCTGGAAGATTACACACAATGCATTTAATAAGTATAACCTTCCATAGGATGATTTTAAAATGGAAAAATGAAACATTCACATTCAATGTTTAAAATTAATTTCTTTCATTTTGAACCCAAAACATGATTATACTTTGAGCAAAATTTACTCAGATTGACCCCTCACCGTGACCCCCCCCCCCCCCCTCTTGTAGGTCCCGTGCAGCAAATTTATTTACGGGTCCACCCTGGGGGTTTTGTCTCATTGATCCATGTAGGACTATTTGAGAAAATCAAATCTATTTTGATGATAATGCGCAGTTTTTGATTGCCCAGGAACAATTCAAGTTGGCAGTTGATGCAAGTGAGTAGGCTTGTGGTGGAAAAAAATTTCATGCAAGCAGATGAAATTGATGTTGATCATCCTATTTTCTCTAAGAAGTTGAACAAACATCAGAAAAACTACTCAACAATTGAGAAAGAATGTCTTTCATTGCTATTATATTGCAAAAAATTTGAAGTGACTTGAGTACAACAGTGCACCAGTTCTGGTGTACACGGATCACAATCCGTTGAATTTCATCCACAAGATGAACAAAACAGAAATCAGAGACTTGTTAGGTGGAGTTTCTAACTCTACAAGAATACCAATCTGGAAATAGAATAATCAAAGGAAAAGAAAAGATAATGCATTGCAGATGCTGTCCGAGCTGCCTAAATTTTGTCCAGAAATTTAATATTACAAACTTGTATATAGACTGGAAAGCAGCAATGCAAGAAACATTATAAAAAGTGTAAAATTTACACTGTGTAACGACGATGTATAAGTTAACCACAAAATGGTTAAAACCCAAGGTATAAAGCAGATTTTGGAAAATTTTCATTTCATTCTAATTTCTTTTAAGGCGGGGTAGGAATGTTATATTTACCTCAAATTTTGTGATTTAAGAATATTTCTCAATTTATTTGAGAAAAGATTTCTCACAGGAAAAGTACTTGATACTAAGTGTTTCAGCTTATAGAATAAAATACAAAACATTATATCATTACGGTTTACTAACCTATTATTACAAACATGGAGTAAGTATGGGTACAATCCTTGTCATACAAGTTAAAAGCATTTGAAAGAATCAATATCCGGCGAGAAATGAGTATTAGATCATAAGCAGGCATGAGAATATCAATATCATCAGCTTTTACATTTATCACTTATAGTAGAGTCAACCCATCGGTCACCTCTAGTACTTTTCCGAAGGTATGGGCCATTGAATGAGGGGCATGGCTGCGTGGGTGGAAATTAAATTCCACGTAAATCAAGGGAAATTGTGTAGTCCGATATCCGAGGAAAAATTTCAATTCCATGGCTAATGCAAGGGTTCAAACAAAATCTCAAAACATTCTGAATAATCGTATTGCTTCTTGGTATCATGTAACTGGTGAGTTGAAATGTTACTGACTTTTGGGCGCTCGTGCCGTGGTTTGGATACGAAGGAACCACAAATAGTCTTGGCACTCCTCTGGAAAAAATGATTGTCAACATGAAAGGCCAGGTATATTCATTCATCCAATACCTGTCTAATAAAGTATATTGGAAATGTATTTTACTGGTACTTATTCGTACTTTTGTGACTTTTTGATTAGAAAGCACAATTAAGTATATTTTATGATTACTTTATTTATACTTAGTTTTCCCCAATTGCTACAAGAAGAATGACTTAATAGTACCTTTTATGTACTTTTGGGGACTTAACCCATTTTCCCTAATGTGAGTTACTTAAAATGCACTTTTTTGGACTTGTATATTTTCAACATTGTTGTACTTAATTGATACTTTTAGTGACTTTTTGAAGATTTTTTTTTTATTCTGGTATATATACTTTAAGTATTAATTTTTGGACTAATTGTTTTTGACCCTTTTATTTATTGCAATATGCCCAACCACTTACTGCTGCAACAGATTGTAATTTAAATGACTTTCACCGTACTTTAATTATGCTTTATACTAATGTTTATAATACTCATATATGGGCATAACTTTGCCCAAAAACCCTCGTTGAGTGCATAACTGGCAGTTAACGGCAATTGTCAAGATGCTGTCAGGTGAAAGGTTCTTTGTTTCCTAAAACTGTCTGAGGCTTAATCTTAACATTTTCATGGCAATTCCTGGAAAATATTGAGACTGCAGTATTGTATGTATGTATCGTTCAAATTTCAAACTGAAGGGAACAATGCAGAAGAGACAACATCATTGTACATGCAGTAGTGGTACGGTTAGGCCTACATATACAGTCATTACAGTGCATGACTGCCAAATCGGAACATGTAGGTATAGTGAGGATGTAGCTTGTATGTAGTAGTAGGGCTGTGAATTAAAGCCTCAATCTGCTCAAAGGGAGTACAGCGACTTGGATCATGTTGTTATAAGCCTATCTGGTTAATTGTAATGTGTTGTAATATTGCATGCCAAATGGCCTACATTGCATGTCAACATGATCAAGACATGCACACTTGGCTTTATGAAATTAGTAGGCCTACATGTTCTGAATAGAGAGAACATAGATAGATAAACATGAGGATTATACAGACCTTATTATTCCACTTTAAGCTATGCCTACAATTCAAATTTTTGACTCTTTGGGGTGGATAACTGATAGTGGCTTTGTTAAGTCTGAACATGAAGAAATGCGTGCATAGCATGCGAAAAAGGTGCTGAATTTACTTTAATTTTGCCCACAATTAAAGGATGAAAGTGGTCAAATTGCCCCGAATGAAAGAGGGATGGAAAATTCATACTTTGGTCCATATCATTCCGCTTTTTCGAGCCAGATGGGGCGAAAATACCACACCCAAACGTCGGTGCGTCAACTGCTCAAGGCAAGTGGTCTGATTATCAATTTGATGATTCTGCATCTATATCCACGGATAATGAAATGCTGAGCTGATGGCAATAAAAATGGACACAATCTTTAATTAGTGCGAATACTGGCCGAGACGTGCATTTATTTTTCAAAGCAAAAAGTTGATAAGTATTGATAGAAAAAGGAAAAGAATTATTAAACAGCAGTGTCAAAGATATGAAATGTCCATGGGATTAATGTGTACCACATGTAAGTAAGTGTCGGTACGGATATATGTACTTATTAGGTGGCTTTGGGTCCATAAACTTTTTAGCGTATGTTAGTACCTAAACTGTTACAAAGCATGCAAAATTGAGTTTGATTATTATTATTCTTTTTTTTCTGGTTGAGCAAATCACGGATAGTGCATTTAATGAAGCAAATTACTGGGACGACTTATGAATTTGTCCCATCTTAGTACAGAGCCATATGTCGACAAAATGACGTTCGTTCAAGTTTGTGTTAAAGCGATTTCAATGATTTATTACTTTGAAGGGTGAAGATTCAAATGAAACATGTGGCATTTTGTTCTAGCCAGTTTTAGGCATTCAAATCAAGATGGCCGCCGTGGACGGAATTCAGGCATAAAGGTAATCTTATTATGGGGTTTTGGGCTGGTACACTAAAACTACCATTGGTAATTGATCATAAGAACATAAAACATACCAGGTTTAGGACAATTGGAAATGTATTCTAGGTTTTTCAAGCCTATTTCACCTTTTCAAAATGGCTGCCAGTTAGTACAAAATGGCCGCCATTACCGTTACAATGTTTGTAATTGGGTGGTATTAAAAATGCCTATTCATAAATTGCTGGTAAACTGACCAGACAAAGCTATATATACATCAGAAAACAACTAGGAATACTATATTCCATGTTTTTTCAGCCATTCTTTCAAACTGGCTGACATTTAGTTTCGAACATGGCCCCGACGCCGCTTGTTACCTCATCATTTTTAAATAACGGGGTTGTTGTTAAATTGACCTATTTTAAAATTGCTAGTAAACCTACCGATGGAGTAAAATACATCATAAAGCTACTGGATTGATATATTCATGCTTTTTCAGCTATTTCTCTGGTCCAAAATGGCATGGCCATTTAGTTCAAAAATGTGCCACCATACACCATTATAGTAAATATTTAGGTTGAAATGTAAACGTGGCAATTAAGTGAAATATATCATAAAACAGGCGGACAAATTGAAACCATTGACCATAAACAAGTTATGAAGTTATGAAAAAATTTCCAACAAAAAATCTTCCATCTTCTTTCTGTTATGTTGGTTAATCGCGTATGAGGCCAAGTAAGGACAAGCAAGCAATCTGAAGCAGCAAGTAAGATAAAGCAATTGTGCACAAGATATGGAGAGAACCAAGAGCCAAGAAATTCCACAACTGAAAGAACTGCAAAATAAGACCAAACTAGAAAGATTATAGGAAGGCAAGTTATCAAGAACAATTTGTGCAGCAATAATAAACCAATAGTGTTGCAAGATAAGAGACAAGCCCAAAGCCAAGCAACCACAAACAAGACAAGAAAGAACTTAGAATCGATATGAGCAAATAGGAGCACAGACCTAGCAAGCAAGACAGGTAACAAGAAACAATAACTAGCCGAATACACAGCATAGCCAAGAGCAAAATGCCAAATAGAAAGAACTTTGAGAAATACGACCAAATAGAACAGAAATGGGAAGCAAGCAAGCTAGCAAGAACACTTACGGGATGCACAAAGATAAACAATATGTGTAGCAAGATAAGAGACAAAGCCCCAAATTGCCAGTTAGCCTGCAACCAAGACAGAACTTAGAATTATGAGCAATTAGGAGCACAGAACTAGCAAGAAAGCCAGGTAGGTTGGGGACAAGAAACAATAAACTAGCCAAATAAAAGAAACTGCATAACCAAGCAAATCCCAACTA
>JAMKCH010023278.1:0-38188 GCA_023653785.1 Ophioderma brevispina
AAGTCCATCTAATCTATACTTGAGATAATAATTTCTAATCATTTTTTTCAAGGTAAGCCAGGGAAACCACTTTTTTCATTTGCTTGTTATTATTACATGATTTCCATAGGTATGAAAGGGGTACTTCCAAATTTTTTAGGTGTCGACATAACTGTGACATGAAGGTTTTGTGTCCCGGTTATTCGGACTGTTCAAGTTCAGAGGTTTGGATGGTTTTTGTTTTAACCTAGAAATGTTCAAACACATGTAAAACAATTATTTGCATTCAGCTTTAATATCCTTTAAGTTAATGTTTTTAGAAATACACTGATTATACTCCTTTTTGGGTCGTACATAACTATGGGACATGAAAAGGGCTATTTAACAAAAAGAGAGTCCTGTGATTTTGGAATTATTTCTTATTTTGTTGTTGTATAAAATAGTAAATTCACATCTTTAATCAACTCTTTTGATCATAGTTTTGAACTAATAACACATATTAGGCAATGTTACACACTCAGAAAGTGAATCATGACTGATGTCACAAACCCTGGTTTTTGGACCCCTGAAAACGGGAATACCCCAATTACATATTATTTACCTTGCATGGAACTAACATTGGTGTAAAAATTACAATCCACATGAGACTCCTTGTACAAAGTTCTTCAAATGTTGCCAAATTCCAACAAAGGGCAAAAGGGTCCACATTTTGCCGATTTTTTTTTTATAAAAAGTCCAAAATTGAGAGGTTTTGACAAGAAAGTCCACTTTTTTGTGATGAATGTAAAGTAAAAAAAAAAGAAAAAAAAAAACATTTTCGAGGGGGGTCAGGTTCACTTTTATAGTCAAAAAAGGGTCTAACTCAAAACAAAAAAAAGGTGCACTTTTTTCGAAGTCCGCCCTCCCCCCCCCCCCAAAAATCCTGTGTATGGCCCTGCTCTGCATCAAGCTGAACCTTTCTTTAAAAAACCACAAGACCAATGCCTTGGCAATTACATAAGAAAATGCCGCCAGGTGGTAGTACTAACTTTGTTTGACTGCAATGCATTTGCATGGTGCCTACTATAATTGTCCAATCAGTTCACAGGAAAATTAAGGAAGATTTATCCCAGAGGGAGAGTCTTTAAGGGGAAATTTGTTCTGGACTGACCAAGTCAAAATCATCTTGCAGATTTACCTGATCACATGGAGTCCTTATAGGTCTTGGGTGTGGTCATCAGCAATTCAGCAAACTGAAAAAGCAGGTATTAAAATGTGCATGATTTGGTGTATTTCCACATGTGGTAATTCACCGATCCACTTGAATTTCCACATATGGAAATTAACCGGTCCGCTTGTATTTCCACAAGATTAGAAGACATCAAGAGTAATAATATCACTGACAAAAATTAGAAAAAGGATTGGTCCAAGCACTGAACACTGTGAACCCCAGAATGACATTGTCCAATCAGACAAATAAATTTGAAAGGTACCTCTGTTTCCTCCCCAGCAGAAAGTAATAAATTAAGGAATTATGGTAATATTTTATTAATTTTGTTAACTATACTTCCACCTTTTGTCCAGGTTTCCTGACCAAAACATGCTCTGATGGGGAAAATGTTCTCTTTCATTTTGCAGGTCTTTTTCATGCAAATTAGTGGTTTTGTAACAGTGGAAAAAAATGATGCGAAAGTATGCTGGCACTCAGATTGACGAGTAGGCTCTTCCGCATACCTGCCCCTGCTGCATCAGTTCAACAAATATACATAGCAACAGCACAGATATTATAGCGACAAAAGGAGAGCAGTGGAACATTGAAAACCAGTTGAAATTCCATTCCTAAGAAAACTGACAGAAACATTCAGAGTGAGTATGTGCCATATTCTATGTGAAGCAAATATTCCCTTGATTAGTTACATATATTAAGGATGGGCATGCCAATAGTACTGTCCACAAATAAGGCTTTTCACACGAGCCGGTGATCGATCGCTTTTGCAATCGATCGCCGTCTGTATTCTTCAAACAGCCACCCACAATCCATCATTGTACTTCGCCCAACTCTGACGCATGTCGCTGTTGTGCTTCCACAAAAAACAACACAAACACGTCCGCTGGATGCACAATGTAAGCGACAATTGCACTAGCCATGTCGAATTTCCTTACTCGTTCGTTCAATAACAAACAAGGTGACAAGTCATATCACTGAAAAGATGGCCGGCCATATACACATGTACTCAGCATTAAAAAAAGTCAACCACAACACTGACGTAAATGTCTCAGAAAGAAGTATTTTGTGAAAGCAGCAGCTCATTAAATCCTTCCTTTGGAAAGCTTTTACACTGTAACTAAGGAGTTATTGTGCTTGCGTGTCAAATATTCCGAAAACAGCTGCATTAGTCTTCAAAAATGGCGATCGATCACCGGCTCAGTGTGAAAAGCCTTTTTGTTATCATGATCTAGCTTCATCGCAACATGTGCCAGATTGCCACTCGCAACAAAATAAATGAAAAACGTATCAAGTAAACATGCTTGACCATTTCGCAGCATTTTTTTCAGTGGATTTAGGCCATTTTGTACCTCTGGTACTGGGTAGCTTTAGCTAGGGGAATTTCGCCATAGCCGGGGCCATAGCAGATTCTGTTGGGGTCGGTGTCTGTCTGCATTATCGTCTGTCTCGTCTCCACAAACAAGTTGCTGTACTCCCTTGCATTTCTCATCCAATTTTCATGACTCTTGTGAGTAACACTACAGCCGGTGTGAATGAAGCCAAAGTTGGGCCATGCCGTAGGAGGGCACAAGCCCCTACCACACGCACATCATTGAGGCCCACAGGGGGTGTGCCCCTTGTCTCTCTTCGGTGATTGTACCCAATCCTTTCCTACCATTTGCGATTAACAGATTTTAGTAGGGTCCGGGATATTAACACGTCAAACAACACTCAATCAATTGCAATGATCTTTCAACCTGTTTAAGAATTGGCGGCAAGTTAAAATTTGATACTTGAGGGTCCCTTAATTCACAGCCCGGCCTAGGTAGAGGTAATCAATGAGAGCCACATGCAACAATTGCCTCCTGATTCAGAGAATCACTTCAAAGTGGTGATCGTGTCGAAAAGTTTGAGAAGCAGAAAGCTTATTTTTTTGGGCAACATCGGATGGCCACGAGACACTGAAGGAGGAGCTGTGTAGCGCTATTCTGCCCAGCCATACAGGTTGGTTTGAAAGTTACAATGATGGGTGATGCCATGTAAATAATGGTCTGAAATGCTAGGGTCAAATTAGGGGTCAGGATCAATTTTCTGTAGAGTATTATGGGTTATGTTAAGGCAGGGGTCCATATTTGAGGTATTGGATTTAGGTTTTGGGTAATGGTGTCGGATTAGATTTGAGTAACTACGTGTAGATTAGTGTGAGGGTAATATTATAGAGTTTTGAATTTTGGGGTAATTGTTTGTTTTAACACACCCAACCCCTTCCAAAACCAGACAGTCAATTGGTTACATGATTATGCCCAATGTAGGGGCTTCTGCAGGACACGCAAATCAGATGTATACCGGTTGTTTCCCTAATAACCGCCCCTTCTCTAATAAATGCCCCCAAACGATTTTTGGATAAAGCCATTCAAGAAAATGATTACGCTTACCTAATCACATATTTAAAGGATTAGCAGCGATAAGCGAGAGAATCGAAAACATGTGGAAATGCATTTTTTTAAAACTATAACTCAACAGGGATCCGTGTGTAAAAAAATTTCCCTCCATATAACTGCTTTAATGTTTGAACTAAACCACCAAATATTGAACAAAATGAGTATTTGATGAAATTTGTTATAAATACCGTCTCCCGCAATAGACATACATCGACGGCCTCTCAAAATCTGCACTAACAGATGATGTGGTTTACACCAGGACAGAATAAACAAAAATCAATAATGTTTGTGTTGGAGTTTAAACTGTATTGATCATGGTGCACAATATCACCTGAAATCTATATATACGCGGTAAAGGCTTTTTTTAACTCAAGTCGGAATTTGTGAGACGCACTTATAGACTTACCGAATCAGATAAAAAGTACTTGCCTTGTCTTATCACATTTCAAGCCAAACCACTTTCAGTGTTGTTTCGCATATCCATGCAGTAACAACTATAAAAATTGAATTTTTGTGTGATTTTCTCGATTTTCGGATTAGCAAATCGCTGCTAGCCCTTTAAATAAGGCAGGACGGTCGTAATCCGTATCAATAACCTCTGTTGTCATCAATCTTTCTCTTCCTACAAAGTACAAATGCGGTACGTGGATTTCATGTGTATAATGACATCTGGACCCCCAGTAATCTTTTATAAACTGTGTAAGTGATTTTTTGCGGGGATTTTTTTACTTTCCATTTTTCGACTAATAAACGCCCCCTCTTTTGAAAAATGCACACGCCCCCCGGGGCTTATTGAAACCTACGGTATGTATTTCATTGAACTTGTCTCATGTTTGAAGTGTAGTTTTCATCACCATTAAAAAGGTTCACTGCCTACTAGTATACTATCATGCACAACACACCAGCAAGAAACTCATTTCTTTCTAGTTTGCTATCATGTGACTGGTACCTTAAAATGTTAGGTTTTCTCCTCAGCAGATCATTGGTGTTTCCGTAACCTGAAGCACTATGATTCAACATGCCTTTACACTTTATTCTGTAGGTTGTTGAATTCATAGTGGTCATGTAAACCTGTAAGGTCCGGCAACGGCCCAACCAAAATCTTCAGCGCTGTCGCGTTCCAAGCATGGAAATTACAAGGGTTGACTATTTGCATAGAAGCACGGGCCATTTTGGTCCTCTGCAAGAAAGAGAATGAACTCTCCCTCAAATCTCATAAAGTGAAGTTTTTCTAAAAGCAGAATCCCAACATATATCTCTAGCTGAAAATTGCAGCCATTTTTGGGCAAATGTGAGCTTTATTGTGGGGTCAACTTAGAGATGAGGCCCACATCACTTACGTTAACAAATGCTCTGCAGTAGAGTTGGGGGTATAGAGGTGTGAAATCAAAATGTCCTTTAGTTTTAATGATATGTGAAGAATGCCATTGTATTCTGATTTCTAAATGCCCATGGCAATATCACAGTTACAGTCAAATTTTAAAATGATTAAACTTAAAGGGGCATTTTGTGATCCACAACCTTCGTCCCCCGACTTACCCTCAAAAAGTTGAGATTTTTTATATCATGTGCTGACCGCTAGCCTTGTATCCATGTAAACCTCAATTCTTTACGTGCCCTGCGGTCGTATCTGTAAGAAATTCACAATGTTTATTTCTTTTATATTTTATTGACATGAATAAACCAAAGGTGCTTGGACTTGCCAAAAAATGGCACCTTTAACACAAAATGGCTCATGGACTGCAATGGAGACAGAGGTAGGTATAAATGCCAGTATAATTGGGTCAACGTTTGTGTCCAATTCCTCCTCCTCGTATCTTGTGGTGCTGACCCAAGGTGTCATACCATATGTTCATTTGAAGTTTGTAAGGGTAAACAACAGCTCCAAAAGTTACATCATCATTGTTTTTCTATATCCAGCTAAGACTTCCAACTCAATGGAAAGCACCCCCAATGTAACCAAGTCTCCAACCTGCCTTGGGGGAATGGCTAGGGAAGCACAGAAAACAAGGACTCCACGGACTATGTGCTGATGAAGGTGGTTGGGTTGCTCCTGAAAGTCTAACCCGAGTGTACAGGGAGGTGTTTTGGTGGCAACCAGAGTGCTATTGCCGGATCGCTACTTTGGAGGATTAGCATGTGTTCTTACTAGTAGTTTTTTTATTAAAAACATTACTTTGTGACTGTTTGTATTTATTTCTGTATTGCACATTTAGATAGTTATATGCTACAATACAGACCAATTTTTCTCTTACCTCAGTATGGCCACAAATACTGAGCAAATTATTCCAGTCTCAATCACTTGGACTATTTTGTGTCAAATATGCCAGGTGATGTGCTGCGTCCATGTATTCTCCTATGTATTTGTCATGGTGCTGCTTGTGAGCAATTCCTGAAGCAGGCTATAGAAAATTACAAACTGGATGTGCTTCATTTTGGGTGGATTGCTGGCAAAGTTTAATCTTTAAATGGATAAGTGTTGTGTCAACAATTGGGCTGTTTTGTATAATTACTATTCCAACCCGAGCTTGGTCAATTGTAGGCACTACTACAAGGTGCTCCTACCCCACCCTGTCATTTAGTGCTGGGGGCAGTGGTAGTGCTAACCTGTGTTTTGTGGTTCTGGACCACCAATTTTTACATCTTGGACACCTGAAATTTTAATTCCTATTTAGGAAATAGTCAGGGGACCCCCAGTTTAAGAGATTAGGGGTCCTAGTGCTACCACTGGCTGAGGTAAACACTATCAGTTTGCTACTTTAGGCAAGTATGAATATTAAGCATGAATATGAAGAGAGCAAAGTCAGCTGCCATAGCATCAAATTGAATTAAACATTTTGAGATTGTGTTTTAGTGAAATCCAACTGCTCCAAGATTTTGGAGCTTTTGAGTTTAAGTGTAAACTTACATAATTTTGTTCCTATACTCCATAAACCTAGAAGTACAAAGTAATCAAACTCCCACACAAGTCTCACAAGGAATGCCTGGTAATTCAACTTATACGACCAGTATTTTGTGTATCAGTGTAAGAGATTTGTTTTGTTCGTGCATTATGCGCTGTGTCTTAAATCGCGCGCGATTTCATGGATTTAGACTGCGCCTTTAAGCGCATTTGGTAGTAAGGCGTGATAATGCTACGCAGCTCATCGATTAATTTACTTTGTACTTCTAGGTTTACAGAGTATAGGCCAAGTTGCATTTTACGTTGAACATTTGTCAAGTCAATAGCAATAATAATATTGGATTTTTTTGTGGGGTGATAAGAGAAAATACTTTACTCTTCAAAGCCATCCATGATTGTAATTATTTCTTAGCATTTGTTTTCTAAGCTCTTGTGCACTTTTTACTCCTATTTTAATTAGTTTATATGCACGTAAGAGCAAAAATAGGAATGGTAACCCTTCTTTGCATGGCATGCAAAAACATGGGGAAAAACACACAGTTATAACTGTAAAGTAATTGCAAAATATTTATATAGAGAGGAAAGTATCTATAGTTTGAAAGAGATTTACATCATAAACACTTTGTAGGATACTAACAGGGTAAAAAAAAACATCATATATGGACTCAATGGCAGCCATGCCTTTCCTGACCTCATTCATTTACCTGTAATGAATTTTACATCTCCCAGAGCTTAAATACTTGAGAGGCATATAGAGGCAACATAAATGAAATATACCCCACCCTTTAAAGAGTTTAATATTTGACAGGCACTAATAGGCAAAAAGTAACCACAAATGCCTATGAGTGCCTTTGGACTGGTTATGGCAATTAATGTTATTCGCAGAGAAGTTAGTATTTATTGTATGTGGTAAAAGTGTAATTTTTGTGGGCCGCCAGCTATAGCTGGTAGGACCACTTAGCAATCCGTTGTGCGTGTGGATGTGTGTGTGTGTATGTGTGTGGACTTAAAAGAGATACATTGTGGGAGTATTTTTAAGTATAAAGAGACATTGTGGGAGTATTTTACATTGTGGGGGTACTTTTCTTACATTGTGGGAGTATTTTTACTAGAGTTACTATGTTACTTTTTTGTCCTATAATGGAGTAAACCATAATCTAGTATTGAGGTTTATTCCGTAAAAGAGTAGAAAAGAGGATTTTTCTAGTTTAGTAACTTTATAGGCCTGCGGCGCAATCCTCTTGGCTAAGAAAAATGAGTAGTTTAGTAAAAAAAAATTAAAAAACTGAAAAAAATTCTTTAAAAATGTCTAAAAAGTGTGTTTTTCTTTAAAAAGTAGAAAAAAGTGACTTTTTAAGTAATACTCCCACAATGTAGCTCTTGTAAGTAGGGGTGTGTGTGTGTGTCACTAAATTGAAAAGTTGAAGTTCATTTGGAACCAAACATGTGTTATAGGTGCACCATGGGATTCCTCATATGCATGGCTCGAAAAAGTGGGAATTTGGGAAGCTCCTTCCCAGGAAAGTTGGCCATTTGGAGGGAAACTTGGCCATTTGAAGGGAAATTTATACATAAAATATAATAGGAAATCTGTGAGAAATGCGACTATCTTCCTGGGAAATTTACATTTTTTCAAGCCCTGCTCATATGTTGATGAGGTCAAAGGTCATGTGCCAAGGTCAAAGGTTATGGAGTGGCCCACAGCTTATATTCTTTGATTATATCAACCACAATCAGCCCAGTAAAACATTTTCTCAAAATTTATCATAGAATCAAGTATGATGACTATAGTGCGTTTACCTTCCTCGAGTCAGTGACATCGGTGTGTTACGCAGTGGTCACAGCATTAAATTTTGAGTGTTGATTCAAAACGCTGCCGTACGCACCAGGGCCGTACGCAGGATTTACTTTGGGGGGTGCGGGACTTTGAAAAAGTGGACCTTTTTTCGAACAAAGTGGACCTAACCCCCTAAAATGGTCCTTTTTGGACTTTTGAACATTTTATCACCAAAAAGTGGACTTTTGTTTCAAAATTTCGCTAAATTTTGGACCTTTTTATCAAAAAATTCAGCAAAAAGTGGACCTTTTGCCCCTTTTGTGGAATTTGGGGGGTGCGACCGCACCCCCCTGCGTACGGGCCTGGTACGCACACGTGTGTATACAGGCGGTGCGAAAATGCACATAATGCAAAACTTCTGTCTGAAAGTGTTGATGTCACAGACTCCAGGAAGGTAAATTGCCTATAAAATCACATATTTCTTTTTTTTTCTCCAGACAAGTAGCCTCACTCTATGAAAAGTGCATTACCAAAAACTTCCAAGGTGATAAATGCAAACTCAAAAAGTATTAAAATCTGTGCGTAAGTCCTTGGAACAGTTGTTAATCGGGCAGCTATTGCAAGGAAATTATGCTATTTGGCGCATTGTCATTAAACTTTTCTGTCCCCTCCCCATCCCCTTCCAAGTCGGTGTTGAACTTAATATGTAGCTAGCTTAATCCAAAGGCTGGTATTCCTGAAGGGAGTCTAACTGAGACCTGGGTTTAAAGGTGCAAAGAGAATTTTGAGGCACCCAAAGGTTGTGTCATAATAGTAATTTCATGTAGATTAGCACTTCTTACCTTGTGGCTACAGAAATGTCTTACAAGAGAGAAAAAAAGGTGATTTTAATTTGCTCTTTATTTCAATAGGAAACCATTAGGCTGAATCGTATTTGCTCTATTACGAAATTTCGAATATCAAAATTTTGAACCATGAAATAGTCTCAGATTAATTTCCCCCCCCCCTTGCCCTTTCTTTTTCCCCCAAACTTATAAAATAATTAAAAATATTTTTGATAGAAAGCCTTGCATCAGCAGTGCACAAATCAGGCTTTCAATTTTGTAAGGGACACCTATATGTGAAATCTCACGTTGCACCTTTAAACCAGAGTTATTCTTACTGACAGGCTCATTTGATTGTTTATTGGATGCTTATATGATGTGTTAGCCAATAAGAGAATGGTAAGTAACAAAGGTGCATACAGAAAAAGCTATTTTATTGGTTACTCAGAGGAGTCTATCTGTAATGAGCCAATCAAGACGTGTAAGAAAAAGAGGTACCCCATCTTTACTTGGCCTCTTAACTCTGGCAGTAATACTGAAACCAACAATATTGTTTTTAGGTATTAGAAATACTAGATAAGATGTTTATTTTATTACTGCTTATTGTGTTATCTTACTATAATTTGGCAAATGTTGTGTGTATCTTCGCAAAAGGTCGTCAATTTCGATCCAATTGCGCCAAATTCACATGACAGATTGATGTTTTACCCGGCGGGTGTTTCTTAAAATATATTCGGAAGAAATCGTTCAAATTGCTGAAAAATCAGTGAAAATGTGGTGGGTTGCTATGGGAATCTGCTATGTGTTTATAACCGTTGCTAACAAGCGCGTACGCGTTGCGTGTGCAAAGGGCATCTAGCATGAGACGCTGTATTCCAGTACGCACTTAACAGGCGCCTTGGTGCAAAAAAGGTCAAACACGTCATGCTTTTTCGCTTTGGTATGTGTAATGTAAGACGAAAACTGGGAGTATAGTCTTGAGAAAGAAAAAGATTAAAAAATATGGAAAAAGTACGGGATTAAAATGACGTTTATATTTAGAAGATGGGGTATGACGGGAATTCTTCGGGAACTACGGGAACATGAGTCATGAAACAAATTTAAGAATACGGGTGGTGTGACTTGGGTCATAACCTGCTAGAAGAGGAAATATAAAACAGAGACAAAAAATGTGGATATAATAGGAACTACAGGTTTGCACACGGATACTTTTTAGATAAAAAGGTTAAAAACACTGGTGAAATATGGACGTTTTATTAGTTGGAAAATGGGAAATGCGTGTGATACGGATTAAATGGTCAATTAGGCTAACGTGTCAGAGGTATTTTGCCTGAAGGGTAAGAAACAAAGGAGTAGTTCTGGGCCAAAAACAATATTTGAAAGTTATGTTTCCTTAGTTAGAAAATGGTAACTACATGAGTTACAGGATATGACGGGAAATTGAGTAATTAAAAATGTTAATTACCATCAATATGTTTTTTGCCAGTCAGGAGAGTCCTAAACTCAGGATGAAGTGCGTTTGGGGAGTGGTCACATTTTCCAATAATCTGGTTGTGGTTGCGGTGGTGTTGCAATAGTGAATGACTTCTTCAATGATCGATTCTTTTCAGTGATCGCTTCCATGTCAGTGATACTCAGTTTCAGTGATCGCTCCGGTTCACCATCTAGCGGGAGACCGTGCGAAGCGCGGATTCCCGCTAGTTCTACAGAATTCAGATTAGCTTAGTGGTTTCAATATTTAGTGCTGTGAGCGAACCATGTAACAGCTAGGTATACTGGAGACATAGACAATTCTAACTGGAAAACCTGCCATTGATTTCTAGACATAATGTCTAATCTGTAGGTGTTTTTCAATGAAACTGAACCCTATATCTTGTGTCTGCTCACAAAAGTGTTGCGTGCATGTCCAACAGGCTAATCTTTGACGCTAAAACTTTGGGTGAGAGGCCCAGGAAATTGCTTAGCACAGGTCCAGGTAAGGCAGTAAATATGGTAATTTAAAAAAACACACATCTGTATCTTATATGATTTGAAAAGGTGGTGGGTAAGTACTTTATATGTTAAAAACAAAAGTGATTTTTGGTGTGTTACATGTCAACTGAATAATACGGCGTCGTCGTAATACAATTCAACGATAACGGTCAGAACTTCAGTTTGGATAGATACAGAGCTGGAAGAGGTCTCTAATTAAAGCTTTTGAGCTCAATGCAACTAACCAAGAATATTTTACACAAACAATAAAAAATTCATTGATATATAAATGTATTGTTTCTTGAATTTCGAACTCATAATATTCATGAAGGTCGTTTTCAATTAAACGAACAGTACATCAACACATTTTTTTTTTTTTTTTATTTACCTGTACTTAGGTTTGGTGGTTGGAGGCAAAAAAATCCCATAATGGTCCACCAAAACCCTTCTACTCACAAGCTTAAACTAGTACATCAGATACCAATCTAATTGAAATCTAGAATAGTTTAGCCCAGATATCAACAGAAAGCAATACAGCCAAGGCATCATGTGTAGACACTGGAAACGGATCAGACCAAGACCCAGAAAAGGTGAGGATGACACTCAATACATGACAGCAACAGCCGTTGAGATCTGGCGCAGAGGGAAAGCAAAAAATTAAAGATGGGTTTGGGGAAAATTTAAAAACCAAAAAACAAGAAAACAATAAAAACACACACAAACAGAACAATAACAAAACAAAAAACATGGACACCACAAAAGACACTCTAACATACCATCCAAAGCCACACACAACACCCACACACACAAAGCACACGTTTGAAGAGTTTGAAGAAAGATAGTCAAGTAGGCCTAAATTCCCAAAATTTGCATACAAGGAAATCAACCAAGGTCAAGGGTCCATTTTTGAATGCATATAATTTTCCCTTTGCTGTCAGCAATTTTGTATTCCGTGTTCCTTTAATTTTGACCAAATTCAGAAAGGCAGCAAAATTGGGTTCAGTTCCTTGGAATATACACGTGGATGTAAAACTTTCATGCACAGAAAAGAAAAGAAATACACTATCATGTTTTATGAAGTGTCAAGACGCCAAAACATTTTTCTCAATTAGACAAATAAAAGACTCCCCATAAAACAGAATTAATAAAAAAACATAATTCATCCCACAGATTGGAGACCTTTCAAATTCACAAAATAAATGAAAAACTGATTCTGGAAATTCCTTACAAATAGTAACAATTGGGCAGAATCAGCCCTGCCAATTTAATGAAGCAAAGTGGGTTAGTGCAATGGCTCTGTGAAAAATTTGAAATAAAAAGAACGTAGTTGTGTTTTCAATGGTACATTTTAAAATAGAACTATGAATACTAGCCAATCCAAGTCATCAAGACATCCAAAGTATCAAACCATTTGTTTGCAACATCAACATTGGCATGGTTCCTACGAATGGAATAGACATGTTGGGAACTTTAGCTTGTTCAACTAAAGAAGTCGTAATTTTATCAAAAATGTTATCATGAATATTTTTGGGATTCTGAAACCAATCAACACAAATGCCTTTTATCATAAAATTATATTTTCTCCTGTCAGTGCATGGGAATATCAAATTCAAAATACAAATTCAAATGGTTTCAAGCAAATTATAACCAATGAACAGATCAGAAATATTATGATCCCCTTCATCCCAAATCGGGTAGAAAAAGAATTTCTTTGATTTAGACGAACATTTTATTCCACCAACTTGGATCTTGAAGATGGAAATCCGACCAACCTAAATTCTTCTATCTTATCTCTGTAACATACCATAATTTAATAGTTATCAACAAGCTGACAATTAGAAAGTGTATTCAAAAACAATTCGGAGCATCAGACCTAACCAGATTGTCCAATCCGGGTGGAAGTTTTCCAAGACAGAGAGCTCTAATTTTTTCCAAAAACAATGAAAATCTGGTCAAGCATGAGTTTAACCCAAATAATTTTTGTGCCTGAGGAAAAAAGTTGGGATCAAACATCCTCAACCCACCATGTTGCCTAATCATTACATACAATGTCCCTCTTGACTCTATCATGACCCCCATTCCAAATGAATTATAAAAAGGTGGTTCAATTTTTGAAAAAAGGATGGGAAATATAATGCACAGAACAGAAAAAAGTAAAGCAGCTGGGTAACAACAACGATTTAATAACAGTGGACTCTCCCCATGCATAGAACAAATTCCTGTGTTTCCAACAATTAAGAGTTGGTTGCACAGCTCAACCCTCATGAACAATGTGCCATTTAAAAAACCAATATTAATTCAAGAGTAAATTTATGCTGTTATTTTTTTTTTTGCGGGTTCACACGTATGTGCAAATTTCATAATGGAGAAATCGCATTTAAAAGTACAATTCAAAATCACCGCTGAATATCAATATTAGAATACTGGTACCACTAATCAATGCAGTTTTCTTGTTTATTTACCATTTAAAGTTTCGAAGTTATATAAAGTCACTGCTTGCTCTAAAACATCCCAGCTTCATACAAAGGGCCTTTGTCATCCTTATTGTCTATAAAAATGTTTACTATAGAAGCAAGGTTTTTGTCTGTTGCGATCTCCTCGGGAACAAGAAACAGCCTGTAGAATCCTCAAGTTGTCAAGTTTTCAGCTCCAGTTTTGGTATATGTCCAATAGATGTTTCGCAATATAAAACGCCTAACACATTAACGTGCCCCACCCCATATTGTAGTATCCACGCAATATCAACTCCTGCCAAGGGTCTTACTCTTCCTCCACCAAGGTATGTTTTGGAATACGCCTTTTCCAATTAGATTGGTTGCCGGCGACTCATTGGCATTTTGTGTGAGGCATCTCAGGCACCTTTCAAATCATCTTCTTTTGAAAGTGCATCAGTCGTGTCCGTCCGTCCTATCCAGCCTATCCAACAATTTAAATTTTAATATTATTCTATGTATCGGGAGTGGGGTCATGCCAAAGTCCCCCCGACTTATGATGGGCCTCTCCTGTCATTTGGTTCATGCCATGACAAAACTCTGTACATTTCTTCATTAAAGATGTAATTATTTATTTTCTTAAATATCTTTAAATATATATGATTATATATATATATATAATATATATAATATATATCATTATATATTACGGACTGAATGAAATGCTAATAACACTTATCTGAATATCTCAAAATGTGGTGACGCCTTAAGTAATGGGGGTAATATAATCGTTTGAGTGTTTCATTGCTACAACTTAAAAAATAAAGTTTAAAGGCCATAGCAGTCATATTATACATAGCCACAGTTGATTGTAATGGAATAAAAATATAATAGAAATTAATTGCACGATCCCGTTTGCCATGGCAATGGCTGGCCATCTTTAATTGCCAAAATTGCATGTGATATGCTTGCAGCAGTGATATCTCAAAAACTATACATGCTAGAGACATGGGACAAAAGTAATTAATGTGCACATTCCATTTCAGAGCTATGTAGTTATTAGATTCACATAATTAATAGTTTTAATAATAACTTGATCTAAGATTTTTTTCACAGAAAACATAAGTAAATTGATTTGTCAAGGTCAATAAAAAATATGTCCTATGGTATAATTTTCAATCTTTTAGTTCCTCCATTGCATGCTACTAAGAGCTAAGTCCTGGCCAAAAAATGAACCTGGATAGCCCCCTGGTGAGTCTCAAAATTACTGCTGCAAGCTCTCTATACATCCGCAAAATATGCGTTTTAGAAAGATATCGTCTGGTTAAAGTTTTATATACATCTGAGTCATTATGCATTGTAGAAAAGTCTAATTACATATTGCTGGGCATTTTTGTCCTCCTTTAAATGTTTGAGTACATTTGCTACCGTAAACTCCACCTGCCAGGTATGAATACAGTCCTCTTTCTCTATCATTTTTGTCATAAAACTTCTTGCTTAACTGAAGAAGGGTACGATCCTAGTTCTTGTGCTCTCTTATCTCTGAGGAAGCACGACACAAATGCAATCTGTTCTCTTCTCTATAGCTTTCATGGTGTGAACTCCTGGTTTGTATTCCTAGCTTTCTTTCTAAAGAGTAGCCCTAACTATTTCTTCCTGAGTTCCATATGCACCTGCCAAGTTTCACAGAGATGTAACACTGTAGGTATACTTCTGGTATGTGTCGTTCGGTTTGTGGGAATTCCCCAAACAACGCTATGGAAGGTTTTCATTGCGATTTTGAGTCCTCATGCAGGCATTTTGTGAGGAGTGCATCATCAGACAAACTTCAAATATGAGAATGATACACGTTAGAACTGATTCTGGTATTGCATCAGGATGTTTATATTTGTTAGTTTTTTTAGCTATGTCCCTTTGCCATCCACACCATGAGTCTTCACCAGACGGGCAATTTGATGCTGTGTTTCGATCTGTCGGGGAAACGAACGATGATACGGGATGGCCATGATGCCAGATTTCTTTGTTTCACCTTTCTTGATCAGAAATATCTTTTTCAAGGTTTTCTGATCACCACGACCATAGTTTTCAAGGGGGGGGGTCTGCATAGAATCAATTAGGTCATGAGTCAGTCTACCTTTCCCCCCTATTCCTTTCCCATCAGATAAGTGGTTTACATGGTCTTTGTGTGTTTTTTTGATGTGTTCTGTAAATTTTTACCAACACGTTTTTGAACATGCCCAATGCATTCCCCCTTAGCAACAGTTTTGCAATAATATACATCCTTTATTGTGGCCATGGATCCGAAAAAAGTGGGGAATTTGGGAAGCTACTTCCCAGGAAATTGGGCATTTGGAGGGAAACTTGGCCAATTTGGAGGGAAATTATACATAAGATATGTGGGAAACTGTGAGAAATGTGACTATCTTCCCGGGAAATGTACATTTTTTTTAAGCCCTGGACTGATGTGCATAAGTAGAGGAATCCCATCTCCACACCATAGTTGTGTACTGGATGCCATGTTTTTCATCAGACGTTCCCATATCATTTTGCCCCATCTGATTCCATCTTACCAGAGCTGCCGTGATGGTTATGATGCATTCATGGTTTGCTCCACTCCTCTATTCCGATGTACTTTTTCGCGCATCCCACCTTGTGCATCCTTTACAGTCTTTACACAAAAAGCTATGTCCAAGATCTGATCAGTTCTTTGTGGACATTTAGTAACAAAGTCCGAGATTGATGAAAACCTCGTCGCTGCAGCCACCATCTGTTGTGACCGTAAGTTCTGTTGTTGTGACTCTTCCTACTGCAGCTTTTGCAGCGCAGACCATGTTCTTTTCAACCATGACTGATAGTTTTTCTTCCAATCAATTTTGAAGTCTTTGCAAAGTTTACCAGCAGCTAATGGTTTGGGACCTATTCAAGTCCACAACATTTTTCAATCCCATCGAAACATCTTCCGATACGACGTGTAGAGATGACCTGATTTCTGTTTATTTCAAATGCTTTTCCCACCTTTTTGGAAGTCCATGCTCAATTTGTGTTACAGTTAGGGATATGACAATAGCTTACTTGCAAGACACCCATTTTTCTTCTGTGAGTTTCATTCCTCTGTTAAAAATGGGGGAATTTTTGGGGGAAAAAACCAATTTTTTTTAGCACCACGAATTCTGAAAACAATACCTGTAGTAGTTCAATGTCTATTATACGGAGCCAGATGGAGCATAATTGTTTTCACTTTCCAAATTCAAATCCTCACTTTCTGTTGACATTCCCATCAGAGTTAATCCCCCGTTTCTTTCTCCAATAAAATCAGATTCATCACTAGAACTAAGTTCATATGCACAGAATTGTCATCAATAATCTTACTAGCTTCATAAAAGCCTTCAAATGAGGTCCTTTTGGTCGTAAACGTTCACCTGTAATTTGTTTTAGGCCTACATGTCCCACTTTCACTAGCTGTTTATCTTTCACTATCCCCTTCTTGTTGTACAGGCCCCAGAATCATCAAATTTCACTCTTTTTCATGGGTCCTGTGTGTCGATTTCGCAGCAAATTTCTTATGAGACCTCCTAAGTTCCTTTGTTTGTATTCTTACGGTCGCACATCCGGGAATTTCCCTGACCCGAGGGTCAAATCAATACCTGGTTACGACGCTGGAGTGAAAACAACTCGCGAGCCGGAGTGTGTTGTCATTGTGCTATACACGTGTTTACTATCGCGAAGCACAAACAATTTTGGTACATCGTATTTTCAGATATTATTTTTTCAAGTTTTGTTGTTTGATCAAAATGCCAGGAAATTGTGAGGCTGTGGGATGTAACTAACCATTCAATTATGCGTTGCAAGAAACCATCATTTCAACGCAAACCACACCATTTCACCTGATTTCCAAAAGACACAGAACGGCGGAAAAAGTGGACTGTTGCACTAAAAAAAGTTGAACAGGGATGGTTCAGAATGGAGGCCATCGGCATCAGCGAGACTTGGGGTATGGGTAAAAGCATTTTTGTTTTCCTTAGTTTTAATAAGCCAAAAATTTTAATAACTTTAACTTCACAGGCGTCATGAAGAGGGTTGAACCATACGACGGCGATTTTCGAGACAAGCTAAATACTAGAAAATTACTAATAATTAGCTAACGTCTGTTGTTTACTTTGTGTTAACGTGATCAATGGCAAAATGTAATTTCCATACGATTCCCAATGATACTTGATAACCTATTTATTGACATGATTGACAAGCATAAGGGAACTGTTCCTTTTGAGAACTTATTTCACAAAGCAAGACTTTAAGGTGAGAGTTCCACTAGTTTTTTCCCTTGTTGTACTGGCTAAAGTCTCAGTGCCATTTTTTTTCAATTGTCTTTAGGCCAAATTGAAAATGTAGCATGACAGTCAGTCATTACAACTCTTGAGTCAAAAAGTTTCCAATTATTTCAGAATTATATATTGTTGCCATAGTGTCCTTTTTAATTATTAGATTATTATATTATTATTTATTATCCACACCACTCCACCTCAGGTATATAACAGGTCTCTTCTCTATCATTTTTGTCATAAAACCGTTCTTTGCGTCACTGGCAGAAGGTAGCGTCTATTCTTGTGCTCCTGATCTCTGTAAGGGAAGCACACACAACATGCAATCTATTTCTCTGTCTCTATAGCTTTCATGGTGGTGAACGTCCGGGTGGTTTTATTCCTCACTTTCTAAAGATTAGCCCTAACTACTTTCTCCTGAGTGGTTCCATAATGCACAACTGCCAAGTTCACAGATGCACAAAATGTAGTATACTTCTGGTAGTGTTCTTTCGGTTGTATTCCCAAACAACGCTATGGCAATGTTTCATTGCGATGTTTGATTTCCTGGCCATGGCAAGGCATTTTGGGAGGGAGTGCACAAGTCAGACACACGTTGCAAATATTTGATTATACACTTATAGAACTGATGGTCGGTATTGCACTCATGAGTTTATGTATGTGTTAGGTTTTTGTAAGCTATGTCCCGTTGCCATCCACGACCATGAGTCTTCACCATTCACCAGAACGGGCAATGTTTGATGCTTGTGGTTTCGCATCTGTCCACGGCACGATGATACGGGGATGTGCCATGTGAGATGGCCAAGAGAGGCCGGAGGGGTGGCACCGGGCTGGAGCCGAAAGAGCCGGTGGTTCACACAGGTTTCCCGACACAGGAGGGGAAAGGGGAAAGGGGAGGGGCGACACATAGTAGGTCTGCATAGATTTCCTTAGGTCATGAGTCAGGCTACGTTCCCACCGATTCCTTTCCCATCAGATAGTGGTTCCATGTCTTTGTGTGTTTTTTTTGTGAGTTCTCGTAAATTTTTACAAACACGTTTTTGAACATGCCCAATACAATTCCTTCCCCCTTCGCAACAGGTTTGCCATCATATACAGTCCTGTGATGTGGCCATGGCTCATAAAAAGGGTAATTTGGGGAAGTGCTCTTGCCAGGAAATTTGGAAAGGGCATGGGGGTTGAGGGAACTTGGCCAGTGTTGGAGGGAAGTTATACATAAATGAGAGTGGGAAATGCTGTGAGAAATGTGACTATCTTCCCGGAAATGTAGCATTTTGTTTAGCCTGACTGATTGTGGCATAATTATCTGTCACAGGACTCATCCTCCCACCATATTTGTGTAGCTGGATGCCATGTTTTGTCTCAGCTGTTTCCGGCATAAAATCAATTTTGGCCGGCCCATCTGATCGCAGTCTTACCAGAGCGTGCCGTGGTATGGGTTTTTATGCTGGCAGGTTTCATGGTTTGCCTTGCACTCCTCGTATTCAGATGTACTTGTTCGGCCTTCCCACCAGTGTGCATCCTTTACAGTCCTTTATCAACACAAAACAGCTATGTCCAGATCTATCAGGCTTTGTGGACATCCTTGTAACGAAGTCCGAGATGATGAAAAACCTCGCGCTCTGAGAAGCAATCAGCCATCTTTGTGTGAACCGGGTAAGGTCTGTTTGAATGTTTGGACTCTTCTAAGGCTAGCAGCTTTTGTGCAGCGGCAGGGGAGATGATTCTTTGGGAAAAAGGGGGGTGGGCAACCATGGACTATAGTTTTGTCTCCAATCAATTTTGGAAGAAGAAATCTTTGCAAAGATTAGCAGCAGCTATGGTGTTGGGAGTAGGTTCATAAGTATCCACAGACTGTTTTTTTCGAATCCCAGAAATCGGGGGCAACTCTCCGGATAGCGACTGTACGTTGACTGTATGGCTACGGTGTGGGTGTATTGTCAATGCTTTGTTTCCCCACCTTTTTGGAAGTCCATTGCTCATATTTAGGGTATGACAGGTTGGAGAGCTATGACAAGAAGCTGACGTGCAAGACCCCATTTATTGTTCTGTCTGTTAGTTCTCATTCCTCTACATGATTGACATTTATGCACACCGAATTTCTGAAAACAATACCGTGTAGTAGTTTCAATGGTCTATTATACGGAAGCCAGATGGGGAGCAAATTGTTTTTCACTTTCATCCGCTCCTATCCTCACTGTTCGGTTTGACATTCCCAACAGAGTTTATACCAAAGTTTTCCTCCAAGTAAAATAAGAGTCATCACTTAGAACTAAGCTCAGATTCACAAGAATTGTCATCAAATATCTTAACCTAGCTTCAATACGCCTTTCAAATGATGTACTGGTGGGATTGGTCTTAGCCGTGTCACGGGGACTGAAGTTTGTTTAGGGGGCCTACAGTGGTCCCACGTTCCACTACGTACTTTCACTATCATCCACGTCTTGTTGTACATCCCGAATCATCAAATTTCACTCTTTTTCATGGTCCTGGGTGTGCGTTTCCAGCAAATTTCCTTTTATTAGACCTCCTAGAGATCCTTTTTCTATTCAATTACGGGTCGTCGGACATCCGGGAGGTTCCCTGACCCTAGGTCAAATCAATACCTGGTTACGACGCTGGGAGTGGAAAACAACTCGCTCGAGCCGGAGTTTTTTTTCATTGTGTCTCTCCGTGTTTAATATCGCGTAAGCACGACCAACTTTGACAGTCGTAGTGTAATCAGATATTATTTTTTGCGAATTTTTGTTTGATCAAAATGCCAGGAAATGTGATGCTGTGGGATGTACTAACCATTCACTATATGCTTTGCAAGAACCATCATGGTTCACCGATTTTCCAAAGACCCAGAACGGCGGAAAAAGTGGACTGTTGCACTTAAAAAGTTGACCGGGATGGATATTCAGAATTGAGGCCGAAAGGGGATCGCAGGGCAGCGAGACTGTGTGGGGTAGGGGGTAAGAGTTTGTTTTCTTAGTTTGTATAAGCCAAACTGTTAAGTAACAGGTTTTAACTTCACAGGCATCATGAGAAAGGGTTGAACCATACCGGCGATTTTCGAGACCTAAATACTAGAAAATTACTCAATAAGCTTAACTCTGTTTTTTTACTTTTGTTACCGGTGAATCATTGGCAGCACTTCAATTTCCCAAATACGATTGTCCCAATGATACTGTGATAGCCTATTTAATTGACAGGATTGACAAGCAATTAAGGGGAAACTGTTCCGTTGGAGAACTTATTTCAAAAAGCAAGACTTGTAAGGTGAAGAGTCCACTATTTTTTTCCCGTTGTTTACAGGTGACCGGGGCAAAGTCTCAGTTCCATTTTTTTGTCTTGTCCTTTAGGCAAAATTGAAACTGGCTGACAGTACAAGTCAAATTACACTCTTGAGGATCGCAAAAATGTTTCCAAATTACTTCAGAATTATATAGTTGTTGCCATATGCTTCCTTTTTATTTGGTATGATTATTACGTATTATTATTTTATTTCCAGGCAAGACCAAACAAACGCGATCTACGTTATCCTGATGAAGTACCTTCTGGATTCAAGCCAACCAAGCCGTGATGCAGAACAAACAGATCAGCAGTACAACATTCTTGTTAAACCTCCCAGTCTGACCTTATCAAGAAAGAATCATGCTCGATTTGGTTACTACTGCTCCCAGGATCCCAAACTCCACAAAGATTAACGACTCGAACTTACCGTAGCTGGATGCCTTCTGGAACCTTTTCTACACCATGCACCTCACAACAATTGAAGATACTCCATCGCATTCTCTTAAATAATAATGCTACCAAGGCCTGTGAAGGCACCCACTGAAAGAAAAATGCTCTATTGATGAGATGGATGCATTTATCAGCTGGCATAAAAGATGCTGCTTTTGCGTCGTACTGCAAAGGAAGTTTGAAGAGAAAGGGTGTGGGAGAAGGGGGGCCTGTTACCGCTGGAAGATCGGGGTCGCAAGCCAAATGAGTGGTCAAGGGTGCGAAGATCCGTACTGGGTGGGAAATTGTCACTAGTGATTTGGTCGGAATAACAACTTACTTCGATGGGGTCAGTCTTTTGTTTGCCAATGCAGACACCACAAAATGTGTGGTATTCAGCAATGGCATTTGACGCGACGGTTTTTTTCATCACGCTCACAGGGTTTTACGCAGGGCGGTGGATAATTTGGTTTAGCTGCGCACACTGGTGTTCAAAGACATGCGTTATTGAAATATTCTGGAATTGGATTAGATGTAATGCATGTGTTAACTGATTGGGTCCGATCAGGAAAGTCCGGACACAGGAAGCTGTACGTGACAACTAACCACGCTGTTTGGGTTTAAAGCGAGCTTTTGCGCAGACTCACTTGCAGTCGTGGACTGTTTCAAGAATTTTCATAGACTCAGCAAAGAAATTAAGCAGCGAGGGCTGCAAGGGCGTCCAGCAATTACTGAAACATAATCAGGGGTGGGAAAGTTTTATATTGGCTGTACAGCCTTTAGTTGCAGTGGAAAAATCTTATAATCCACTGCATTGGGAGAGTCCGTGTCAGTGATGTTGAACCTCATAGAGGAAATCTGGCTTTAAGTTTCCTCTGAACTTTGATGCACCCGGGGGACCAGAGCCGGGCCGACCGGGGGATTTCAAGGTGCAGGATGACTGTCGCAATTGAGGGGATGGAGCGAATATTTATATTCCGCCTCATATCACTGCATGTGCAAAAAAACAGGTTTGGGGAGGCAAACAATCTAAAGTTTCGCGGAAGAGCACTCGCGGTTCAGTTAGAGATCCGAAGTATCGAAGAGTGATGGGAGTTCTGTTGATAGAATCGCGGTACAGGCCACAGGGATGTGGGCAAGTCACACTGAATCCAATGTAACTTACAGTCTATAAAGATGAGTCATGGACATCTCAACTTGCAGGAATTGGACGTGTGATACAGTAGCTCTTTTTAAACTAGTTGTAGTTCATGGACAGACAAGCGATTTGATTCTTCAATTGCACAGAATTTCTGTCCAAATATCATAGTGACTTCATTTGAAAGAAACAAGGTGAAATTTAATAATTTATTGATGAGATCTCTTAATTATTATATACAATCTACTGGTATAAAAGGGCAAGCATTATGTATGGCACGTAGCGACATGTAATCATAGTAATTTATGACGGGTGGAAGAGGACGAAGGGAATAATGACCCCAAACTGAAAGTCATCGCGTCAATAGGTACTGGGGAATCAATATGGTAATGGGAGTGAGCAATGATTAACCTATATTTTGGAGGCAGGTCAGCCTCACAGAACAAGTTTTGGTTGAACATTTGACAGAGGGAATAAAGCTCATGAATATTTTTACATACGTATTTAATTCTTATGTAGGGACAATGTAGCAAGAAATAGCCGCTTGACTGACCACCATGATACCAAGGAGTTGGCTGGACAAGAGTTTTCTCTCCAACAACCTAATTGTCACCATGACAGAAACAAACAAGTGGATGACGTGTGAAAGTTGTAAACAGAGGAAAGTTTAAAATTTGGTTAAATTTTACACAGGCCCGCATTGTCTTATTTTAAGCAAACCGTAAAAAGGTAAAATAAAACCAAAAAAATTAACAAAACACGCTGCAAACCTTATGCATTACAGTAATCCCCCGCCAACGCCCTTCTGGGCCAATGGGAGGAACAGGCAAGGTGGGCCTAATGGTGGGCTAGGGCTTCAAGTGCACCCAGGGTGGATCATGTGGGGCTAAGTGGGTATATTTGGCCTGGGTTAAAATGGGCAACCCCAATGGGGTCCATTGTGGGTTATTCAAGTGTCTGTGTGCGATCTAGGACAATGGGGTTTTCAGGAAGGGTTTTGTTATATGGGCCCCAATGTGGGTATGGTGGGCATGGGCTACAGGTGGGCCTCCACAGGCCTCACCCATATGGGCAATTGGGTGGTCTCGCATGGACCTGTATGTTTTTTAGCTGGCTGTAGGAAATGTCCACTTTTGTGATCAGAATGGTGTAGGTGTTAAGTATATTTTTGAATAAATTAGTGCAACAGCCCTAATAATAACTATATCTATTTACTGTTTCAGCAGTGGTGCCATTTTGATGACACCTTTTATCGAAGGATGTGGTATACCGACTGAACATTTAAAACACCACATAGAACCGGTACCCATATCATATTAGAAATAAACCGTTTCTAAAAATGAAAGCGTAAGCAATTCTTGGTTTCTTGCACTTCAGCTATTAATTGTCCCATCTGTTGGGTAGATGTTAGCTCTGAAAGCAACAAACATACATTGGTGTAGTGTTTGCCGCCCAATTGTGGTGGTCCCCTTAATGTTCCAACATGCAAAGAGGGTGGGGCAATGAAAGGTCAATTATTGGAATTTGCCCATCTTGGCCCCGATGAGGGAGGCCCCTATTGGCCCCACATTGAACCTGTACTGGGTCCAAGCGCGGGTGAGCCCATAAATCACCCCCGAACGTGAATACGCCTAAAAAAATGAGGGAAAAACGCCTTGTACGCCGGGGTTAGTAATACCCACCCTGCATCGCCACTGGCAAGGCGCCCATGGGGGCCATCGAGGCCCCAGTGGGGGCCAAAACCCAAGTAGGCCCCACGACTGGGTGTCCAATGAAACAACAGATTTTGCCTGTGGTGCCCCTCATGAGAACTTGCCCGACGCAAAAAGCCGTTTTAACCCACCTGGCGGCCCAACTGGGGGGGAGGGTGTGTTGCTGGGTCGGATAACATCAAGAGTATATATGGGCTTTGCTGTGTTGGGTCTACACCATACAGAGTACCCGCATGGGATACTCTGTCACATGGTTGGTAGTTAGCCTCACAGTCGCTGCATGGTCCCTTACGTAGGTACTCTACCGGGTGGCCTATTACCACATAGCAGAGTACCTAGTAGTTACTCTGCAGCTACTGTGGAGCTACTCCAAGTGAAGTAGCCATACCGACCGGCCATAAGAATCTGGTGTTTACGAAAGTGACACAATTGTAACATATAAATAGGTATCATTAAATACAAACAAAGCTGCTGCAGATCACACGTGTCAAAATGTGTACATGTTGAATAATTCTGATGTCACGAGTCCAATTTACTGTCGTAACCGGATAATGTAATATTCATATAATAGATCCACAGGGCGTAGTTGGATACAAATGGACAGTTTTGCCACACGATAAATTTGCATCACTTAAGAGGAGATTTGTTTTTTCCAACTGAAGCATGATGGTTGGGTATGCGAGCGGAAATCACTGGTGTAAAAATAGAATACATAAAAACATGGGTGTTGGGCGGGGGGAGGGGGGGGGGGGGGGGGGGGGTGCTGCCGATTGGGTCAAACAAAGTTATGGGCGAAAAGGTCGTATTCAAAGCATGACCAAACTGACAGCTTGTTCATACAACCGACGCATAAAGGGTTGTGATTGAATGTGTTCACTGGTTCAGCCTCTGCATTTCTTTCACAGTGCACTCTTTCTTTGGAGCATGTTTGCCGCTTGATGCAAACTATGGGTGGTAGCCACTAGTATGCTAAGACAGGTCGTTGTTGGTTTCACGAACCAGGCATGTTCCCGCTCTTAAGTCCATCCTTAAATACAGTATGATAGGGCTCATCAAGGTCTCCGATGTGGTTCATTCGTGTCCTGGCATCCCCAACTCTACCGTTCCGGGTCAGGGCGCTCTGGCAAACCACATGCCTGTGCCAACGCACTTTCAGTTTGGGCGATCGTGTCTAAATATGAAGGTATTGTCGGGGCCGCATAGCTTCAATACGCACCACTGGTTTTCTCTGTCCAAAGCACAAATCACCATACATGGCATTGCAAACCAACTTTGTGTCTGCAGTTGGGCATGCGGTGAGCTGTGGGCTGTCGCAGCTGTGGTCCAGTCAATCGGATGTCCTCTAGTCATGAGTCGCTTGTCCGCTAGGAGATAGTCCTCAAGGAGAGGCGTCGTGCGTCGAGGGGTGCTTGTAGGTAGCAGGGCTTCAGGGATCACCATCGATGACAGGGGAGAAAGAAGCACCTTCCACAGCAAGGGGTGCATTTACGGATTGATCCGGAGACGAGATGCAAACCAAAGGAAATGGGTGATCTTGGCCACTTGGCACAGCCACAATCATCAGTTTACGAGACTGAGAAGTCATGATGAGTGCTGCTTACTGCATTAGTTATTCTCCTGGGGGGCGGTGTGTATTGGGCTTGTGGGTCCATAGCGGTTTTCGTCTTCCTTCGGGCGGGGGATGGTCGGGGCGCGGGAGGATGGGGGCAAAAAACAAAAAGCGCGCAGTGAATGGCCTGTAAGCACGTGACGAGCTCTCTCTTGACGGCATGCAAAGTATGCCTCTTGCAACACTGAAGCTGGTTGTCGGGTTCGTATGGTATGCAGATACAGTGGAACCGTTGAATTTTGAATACGGCCAGTCGCATCTTGTGCCACACAGGTGAATCAGACTGCTCTTTATGCTCTCTCAGGGTACAGATATGGTCTTCTGTTGTCTCAATTTTCAACGATGGCTTCTTGCATGGTGCGTTCAGTTGGTTTGGCTTGTGGGCTGGATCAAACAATGTTCTAAGGTTCAAAGGCAAGTTTGTAGTTCTGGCTCTGACTGTGTTGGGGTGAGGGTTGATGGTCAGAGTAGTGGTGAAACTACTCAGTCCAACACTTAGGTGCTGCGTCTTCAGCGACCTGCCTCTGTTTTGTTAGGGCAAACTCAAAACTGGACGCATTAATTTTGCCACATATCGTTCGCGGGGCCGGCTTTTTGTTGGGGGGGGGTGGGGGTGGCGCGTGATTATTTAACCTGATCAGGAATATTCGTTAAGAATTCGTTAGTAATTCATTAAAATTTAATGAACCTAATTGACCTAAATTTACGGTAAATTAAAATAAAAAATCTGTATTCTAAACACGGAAAGAGAAGTAAGTACAACAGTAGTACGATATTATCGAAGGCACCTCCAGTGGCGTTTGTTTTTGCACTCCAGCGGGTCACGTGACCAGTTTTGTTACCGGAAAGTGACCGTTAGCCGACCACAGAATTCCACTTGGTTTAGGAGGATCTAATCCATATTTTGAGTATCTTCTGAAAGGACTTTCTTGTGCTTTCACAAACGTTTTCTTTCTCCATGGATGCTGACATCATTTTTGCATTAGTGTTGTGTTACTGAATGAAATCCCTTTTGCTCTTGCAGCACGCAAAACAGACTACTTATTCACTAAAAATGGTTGTTGGGTTATTTTTAAGGGGGGTAAACAGCTATGATAAACCTACTTCCGGTTTGAAAAATTTGAAAAATCCACCCGGTTTGAAAAATGAATAGCCTATACATCTATTTTTTGCTTAAAGTACTTTCATCAAATATGGGGTTTTATTTAAAATCAGTTACCTAACTCTCTATAAAGAAGGGTCCCAAAGGATGGTTTAAAACCAAAATCCTAATTTACCTTATGTACCCCATTTCAAGATACAACATCACTCTTTTAGAGAAATTTGGTTGACATTTTTGCTTCTATAATCCAAACGGGCCACCTGCTCTGTTGGACCGATTACGACATGTGAGGGGGCCGAAATAGGCATTTGATATGTAATTCTAAGATAAAGGATAATTGTGATATGATAGGCCTTGTGGGATATGCTGAATGTCACACTGACAAATGTCCTGGAAGATATTGGACTGCTGGACTGGACGATTAACGAATGGAATTTTGGTGCGTTTGTTTGCTGGCAAAACAAAAATCATTTCAAATATGTTAAAACAATTCTTTGAATATCTGAAGTGCAAGGCCATGAGTGAATATAGTATGAATGTGCGATGGACCACTATTCATTTTTTTTTCTCATTTATGGTAATTTTTTAAAAATTATTACTATATTTCAAATATAAGTGGTTTGCGGTTTGTTATACCGAGGGGAGGCCGGGGTTGTCGACAATTTTGCAGTCCAAACCGCTACACTATTGAGTCTGTCGTTGGGGATGGTCCTCACGGAGGAGGCCTGTTAAGGGCCTCTTCTTTCTATGGATGACCTCAGTGATGCGGTTAGATGTTGATGGTTGGCTTTTGAGGATGATATATGTATTTAGGTATCTTCTGAAATTAAAAACAAAACCAAATATTTTTAATTTTTTAGGTTTTTTCTTTTTTTAAAAAAAGACAGGATTATATTTATTTTGGAAGACTTTGCCGGACACACCCTTGTCGTGCATGGGTTGCATGTGTTGTGTGTGCGCATGTCCCATGTGTGTGGGTGATCTGTGTGTTGGCGACCGGGGGTGGAGGGGTGGGTGTGTTGGGTGAAGGTCTCAAGATGCAGTATATAGAGGATCAAATTCGGACCGGGCCGGGGGCGGAGGGACAATTGTCATTGACAAGGGGATCTTGCGCAACCATGGGGTTTCAAAGAGTACCCTAAACAAGTATTCATTCTGTCTAAAAAGCACCCTTTACAAGTATAGCAAGTGTAAATCCTACCTTAAACAAGTGTTGGTAATATTTGACCCATAGAAGTAGAAATTTGTTCTGTTTAGGTGCACTGAAGAGCTTATATTACACTTATTACTACTTAAAGTGTAGGTTCAGTAAAGAAGAAACTAAAATGTTCTTGATGTATTCATGTCAAAAATTCTGGTGTCCCAGTGATCCCATGTGCCAATTTGACAGGCTGGTTATGGACCTTTGGTATTGTAGACCAGATAGATTCAATTTTACAAAATATAACATCTACTCTTTCCAATGACACCAAATATGCATGTTTACCTTTAAGATATGACAGAAAAATTAACAAAATTAAAAACAGTATGCTGAAAAAGCACTATTCTCCATAGACTTATACAGGCCCGCCCCCTAATCCGACTCCACCCTCGGTACTTTTTGTTTAGAAAGCCATAAAAAAGAATGGCTTGTTATTTCTGAACAAGATTTGGCATGAGTACACAGGAATATGAGCTTTAATTTAAGACCAAAATGAGCCATGTAGGTGAAGGAATTCTCAAGAGACATTGTTTTGAAATTGAAGTTACCATAGGCGCAAATCCCGGGGGGATGGGGGATATATCCCCCAATATTTGATGAGGGGGGATGGTCAATACGATCATCCCCCCAATGTTGATGCCCGTTCGTGTGTTTTTGACCAAAAATACCCTCATATTTTACCATAATAGTTTAAAAATGGTAAATTTCCGCGCGCTTCGCGTGCATTTTGTTCTAATTACAATTACATTTAACGATTTTAGCTTCTAAATGGCAAAATTTTTTTAGCGAGCTTTGCGCGCACATGTGCTAGTAATGGATCTTTTCACCAAACCCGGGGGGGGGGCACTTGTATTCCAAGGTGGATATCATACTTGTGTACAAAAACGCGTAATTAGGGTCTTTTTTTGAGATCAGGCGATGTACGTGCGTACATTGTTTAGGGTATCAAAATCATCAAATATTCAAAATTAGGGTATGCTTTTCACATCGAAAAATACGTGTTTGGGGTGTGATATTTTGAATACTTGTAAAAAATCAAATTAAAATGCTGGAAAATATTTGGTTTTGTTCCCGATTTTCTCCTGATTTCCCATGATTTTAAAGGGATTAGCAGCGATTTGCTAATCCGAAACATAAAAAAAATCATCAAAATTCATATTTTTATATTTTTGTTACTGGCATGGATATGCGAACATAACCTTCAAGTGGTTGACTTGAAATCCATGTATTAAAGACAAGGCAGTACTTTTTATCTGATTCTGTAATTTCTATACGTGCGTATCAAAATTCCGATTTGAGATCAAGAAAGCCTTTCCCGGTGAATATCACAGATTTTCAGCGTGATATTGTACACCATGATGAATACATTTTGACCACTAACACAGACATTATTGATCTTTGTTTATTCTGTACTGTTGTAAACCACAATCAGCTGTTTAGTGCAGATTTTGAGACGCCGTCGCTCTATGTCTATTTGGGGGAGACGGTATGATAAATTTCCTCAAATACTTCATTTTTTTCTCTCTTTGGTGGTTTGTTTCTACATTAAAGCAGTTATATGGAATTGTACACACTTATCCCTGATTTATATGCTTTTCCACATTTTTTCGATTCTCTCGCATCATCGCTGCTAATCCCTTTAACCTATAATGTTAGCTTATTTTCTCTATGTCGTCACTGTCTCATACACTTAGGCCCTATAGTCTTTATAATTAGGAGTTTCATTTTATTTTGCATGCTAATCTACACTATGACCGATCGTTACAAGTATATGTGCGTATAGAAACGGAATTACGGTCTGTCTCTAATTTATGTCAATCAAAATAAGGTCATGAATAGTCCGGGATTTAGTTCAAAGAAATGGCTGAATTTGCACAAAAACCCTGTCAATTACGACATCCGACAAGACTCATTAATTCCAAAGAAATCGGGACAACTTTAAGAAGACTTGAAATTTTAATGTAATGGATTTAAATTTAAAACTTATTAGGCCCTTAAATTGATGCTTTTACATATAAGAGTGAAATAAAATACACCAAAACTTCAATGAAATCATGTGTAAATATTTCCTTTTTCGGGTAAAGTTACAATAAGAGACTATAGCCTATTCAGGGTACATTTGATAGATGTATTCGTTTAGGGTTGCAAATAATGTCAAAATACTTGTTTAGGGTGTATTTTTGAAATTGTTATGCAAATTGTTTAGGGGAGTAAAATTAAACCAAAACACTTGTGAAGGGTAGCAAATTCAAACCCAAAGTACTTGTTTAGGGTAGCAAAATCAACCAAAATACGTGCTTAGGGTGTTTTTCCTGCCAAGTGACATACGCGCTTAGGGTACGTTTTGGGAGGCCAAACACAAGCATGATATCCACCTAGAAATACAAGTGGCTTTCCCCTGGCACCAAACCCCATTTCATTCATAAATTTTCATCAACCCCATCAACCCCAATGTCAAAAAGAAATTTACGCCACTGGAAGTTACAATAAAAAGGTAACGGCTCCACCTTTTTGGGTACCCAGTATATGACACAAGACCATATATGAACATTACCAGTCATTAAGACCTTAAAGAAATAATGCCGTGTTTTAGTCCCCTTTCCGTGCCATCTGCATTTGGACAACCCCTTTATTCACCAAAAGGTGAATATCAACAGTGTAATCTGAGGTTCTTCTTGCTCCCATTCGTCTAGCTTTCACCATACCCTCTGTTTCCGTTTTAAATGTGAAAGTACTGGGTATCGGCCAAAATGCACCAATATGCTGTTTGTCACGGTCAAAGTTGTAGTTGTGGTAAAGGCTGCAAGAGAATGAAGATGCAACCTGAATCCCCTAAATCCACCTCTGACACAGATACAAAGTAACAGTTATCAAAGTTGAAGAATACAAACATTGTGAGACCTCTACAAGGCATATTGATTTCTCCAATCTTATAGGTGGATGCGTTAGAAGCAGTACCTTTGTAGATGGAAATATTTAAAGTTATTAAAACTTAGCGAATTATGTACATAACTCTTGGGGGAAAAAATGTAATCTTGGGTTGGATTTGCACCGAAAAACCTATGCAATATTAGCATGACATTTAAATGACTATGGGCAGCATTTTGTGATAAAACACTGTTGGTACAAGCATGTACGGTCTTTAGATAATTCACCTTTTTAATCCAGTGGTAGATTAGAATGATGCCAGAGCAGTATACAGGAGCACAACAGGAACAGTTATCACGGGTCCATAGTATTGTTGCCACTCCAAAGTTCCAACGAGAAGAGAGGGTTAATGGCTTGTAAAATAATTTTGTTTTACAGCTCCTATTTATAACACGGCTCAATAGTATCGTACGATTGGACAGTTTACGGCTCCATCTACTTATAGTTTATTCCAATTGTTTTTCCCTGGGAATGATGGGATCTTACCTCGACCATTGCCCAATTCACAGTACTCTTGGATTTGTAAATCCCCCTGTCGCAATTACAACGTCACCAGGATACGAACGATCAATCAGTGACTATTTTCTGTCATTTTTTTGTACGATGCACAGCCACCCCACGCCCGCATTTTGAAGGAAATGATCCCTGGAGGAGTGATACCATTAGGAAATTGTAGGGGTGGCCATTTAGTGACCCCATTATCACTAGTTGACCTGAATGAATTCAAGCAAGCTTAAAGCACTATCAGTGATTTGCTAAATCCAGCAAATCGAAAAAAATCATCAAAAATCAGATTTTTGCATGATGTAACAACTACAATTCCTACAATACCTGCAAATGATAAGACCAGAAGAAGCAACCTAATAAGGACAAGAATCGGATATTTAGTCATTAATGTCCGAACGGACACTAACAACGTAATTGAAGGAGAATCGTATCTTGGGAACACTGCTGGTGTCTCCCTTTCTGTCAATTTACGCTGGCAAAGGTAACTTATGAGAGTTCTACAGATATATTCACTTTGAAGCTATTCTGCAAAATTTCAAGGAATTTTCAAATCGCTGATTGATAGTGCCCTTTAATGGATTATTATTTTTGGTTAGATTTTGTCCAAACCTAATCAAGAATGTTTCCCACTTTTTGCTGGATTTGGTTTTGTGTTGTCAGGGGAGCAAATGAAGTTTGGTCATTTGTGTGACATCCCGAAGAATGGCCCATTTGAAATATTGTGATGCGTATATGCATTCCCGTCTGTGGGCACGTTCCAAAGGGTCTGAGGGCTGCCATAATAGCTTCTTATGTGGCAGTCTGTTATTATGGTGCACTTCAGAACGGTTCTAAATGATGCTCGATGGGCGTAACTGCAGGGGTGCAGTTGCCCCCCCCCTGACGACTTTGGCCGGAAAATTTGCAAAATCAGCTTAATTCCGCCGTTTTTAGCCCGCTGACTGGGAAAAATGGGCCTTTTGACCCCCCTGATAGGAAAATTTCCCAAGTACTGGGAAATTTGTCCCTCAGAGCGGGCATGCCCGTTACGCCACTATATGCTGGCTTACTCTGTCATAAGGCAGGTCTGCTTTACCAGTGAATCAAAGAGGAGTTTTCATTGCTGTCATAAACCCAAACGCCCAAATTAATATTCAATTATTATAAAGCATTCAACCTTTTCTTCAAGACTTCTCCTTAAACTGCATCTGGTTTATGCCCTCCTCGCCTTCATCTCCAAATGCTGCTAACAAGAAGTACTGCTGATCTCCCTGTCTTCTGATCCAAGCTGTCTTAGCTCTCTTTTGCAGGTGTTTTCAATGTGTCCTGAAACACCTTGGACCTTGTGCTTTCAGAAATGTAACGGCAGCTTCGTGTAAATCTGCTTCTACATCATTACGTATCCCGGGAGGTGATTGCCCACACCCTTGATGTACATGTAGTTGTGTTCCAGCAACTGGGTAGGTTCTTAAAAGTCTTGTTGGGGTGCAGGTTGTCCGGTCCTAAAACATGGATACTTTCCGTCCGTTTTGATTGTACAAGATATTCTTAATACACAATTGGTGTGGACTTTTGTATTGGCCAATAGTTAAAAGTTGGATCGACACTTAAGTGCAGCAGCTCCAAAATAAGGCGGGGTCCTTGGTCAAATGTACCCCCATCATGACGACTGCTGTATTTTGTCCGTGAAGGTGGCTGCTGTGATTTGCAAGTGGTGGGAGCTCTGATGACCTAGTTGTTCATTTGTTCAGTGTGGAGAAAAGTGATACCATTGAATGTTGTTGTGAAATTTAAAATAATCCGAAGTAGTCCGAAATGAACCAAACAGAGATGCAAAGTTATTATGGCTGTAACAAAACTGTGGCCGAATCTTGGTTTCAGAGACCCTCCCCGCTTGTTGACAAAGTCACATGCACAAAAATTACCTCTGTAATCACCTTGTACTTGTGAATCTGTTGACGGTTGCTATTAATTGAAGCATTGCATTTTGAAAAGTAAACAAAAAATTGCTCGGACAATAAATTGGCTATATTAGTCAAGGATTTTTTTAAGTCTAACAGTCTCAAACTATAAAATTTCAGTTGTATAAACTGTCAAAACTTGGCACTCATTAAAATAGGGCTTACTCTATTTTGCGAAACGAAACGAAACAGACTTCCCATTGGATTACA
Source organism: Ophioderma brevispina (assembly GCA_023653785.1). Taxonomy (NCBI): domain Eukaryota; kingdom Metazoa; phylum Echinodermata; class Ophiuroidea; order Amphilepidida; family Ophiodermatidae; genus Ophioderma; species Ophioderma brevispina. Next base: position 33,887 of record JAMKCH010023278.1, read on the forward strand.
CGCTTTATTCCGTCATGCATGCATAACGGAATAAAGCGTGTAATCCAATGGGAGTTCTGTTTCGTTTCGTTTCGCAAAATACAGTAAGCCTTAAAATAGTCTTAAAATGCAATATTACCCAAACACACCTGGCCATGAATGGTGCTGATCAATGGCTTTGATGAAGTATATAAGCTTGATGAGTACATTTATTTGTGTTTTCAAGTAGACTCGAAGGTCCGTATGCACAAAAGAGTTAGACCAGGTCTAAAGTTAGACCTGGTCTAAGTGTAATTTAGTCCCACCAGAAAAGACATTTTCCTTTGCATTTACATGAGGTATTTTGTATTCATTTTGAAATTTGCATTTCAATCTTTGAAATTTGCTAGTTACTATATGAATAAAATGTGAATAACTGTCATTTGTGGACAAACTAATTTTGACTTAGACCAGGTTTAAAGTTAGACCTGGCCTAACTTTTTGTGCATATGGACCGAAGAGTCTTGAAACAGTCTTCATACATTTTGGTAAGTTTACTATAAGAGATATTGCACTGATACTGCAGAGTACATGTACATGCAAGATCAAAAATTGTTTACACAATGAGTTGACAAGGCTTTTCTAAATGTACAAGCACCATTTCAAGGTTATTTCGGATGAACACTTGTAAAACACATTTACAAAGTGGCAGTCGACCACATGCAATTTCAGCTCTACCTTGTAATTTGTATATTTCACAACTTGGCAACAGATGAAATGTATCAGCAGTACCACAATCCGAACAAAGCTGTTCCTGCCAATTTCTGACAGCAAGATTTTGCAGACGTTTTGAAGTATACAGCCTGCCAGTGATATTTCTTTATATCCTGTAATTCATACTATTTTGTATGGTATTCATCTTTCTGAATCGTCGACACAATTTGTTCCCATGTCCATTAGGCTCGCTGGAAAATATACCTACTGATCCAAACATCTTGATCAGTTCAGGTACATGAGCCAATATCTTATGGAGACAATTTGGCATGTTGGCTTTGGTGTACTTTAAGTCTTTCTTCAGAAGGTCCATGAAACTTGCAGCATGCTGAGAGTATTGACATAAAACTTCTGGACATGTTTCTTCTGGTTTTGTTGGGGTGTTTCCATAAGGTGACACCCTTCTTTCTGACACCCTTATGAATTCGGAAACATTAACGGAATAAACCACACGGTTTATGTGGTTTATTCTGTTAAGGTTTCCAAATTCATAAGGGTGTCAGAAAGAAGGGTGTCACCTTATGGAAACACCCGTTTTGTTGCTTTCCTTAAGCAAGTTGTACTTATTAACAAGCCTCTCGACGGCATCTCTTCTACCCGCGGGAATCAATTTCGGAACAACAGTCAGCGCTTTTGACTCAGTAAGTTAGTTGGTGAGAGTAGTTACCAGGTTGCATTAGATGTTTCTGCAAACCCACTCCATGCCGCAATGCCTCGTTCAGCTGCTCTTCAGCGTCTTGTAGTTTCCCCTTGCTAACATTATCACGGAATGACCATGCATCTGTAAGTCCCGCTATCTTTTGAACCAACACCTTTTTCAACCACAGAGCATTATTGATTTCACTACGAGGGCACATGTGGTGCAGTGGATCAGCGTTCGCCTCATAAGCATAAGGTTGTGGGTTCGAGCCCCACTGTCGCCAATGTGTTGTGCACTTGGGCAAGGCACTTTACCTCGCTTGCTCCTCTCCACCCAGGAGTATAAATGGGTACCAGCATATGCTGGGAATGTCTGTATAGCAGTCTCCGTTGATACCTTTTGCTTCATCTGCCAATGCTTTTTAGGAAAGATTGCTGTCATTTGTGTAAAACCTGTCAGCATTTGCCATATTTTGCTCTGAAGTTCTCGTTATCTTAGTGCAGCTGAAGGGATTTTGAAAAGCTTCTTAACGTGTGGTCTCACACATTGTGAGCCAATGACTACAGTATTTTCTCCTGCCTAATGGCATTAGCAACATGACTATTGCAGGCTCTTATTAGAAGGGTCTTGTTTGTTTTGGCTAGCAGTGGTGGCACCAGACTTCATTTTCGGGGGGGGGGGAATTTTTTGTTGAGGGAAAAGTGAATTACTGGGGGAAAACTCCCAAATGTTGGCCCCAAATTGCTGATATTTGCCCAAATTTGGCAATTTTTGGCCCCCTTGGAGTACCCCATTCCATATTTGCCAGAAAAGTGGAAGATGGGCAGTGCCCTCCATTTCCACATCATAATGGCTAATGACAGCACCCGTTGTACAGTTGGGTCATACGTCCAGAGGGTAATCATTTTCATGTTCTCTGTCCTGTCATGTTTTCTATCTAGAAAAGCAAAATATGAATTGCGACTCCCATTTCCATCCTTTTCCATTGATAGTCCAATTTGGCCATCGAGTCACTGGTCTAAAACAAACATTTGTAACCATTATTGATGTCCAGGATCGATCTAGTGTGCTTCCTTTTAAGATGCACACACTGCATCAAAGCTGTTTGCCGTGGAGGACGCATGTGCGTTTGGCGTTATTCGCATGTTTGAGGTCGGTAAACTTTCCGCCACTGTCTCAATTGCAGTCCAGTATCCACAAGCCACAACCTCACAGCTATAGGGGAGTTTCCATAACCTGACCATCTTCCGTTTTTTATGACAACAAATGAATGTGGAAAACCTTAACGGAATAAAAACTGTGCTTTATTCTATGACTGTATTTCCGAATTCATAAGTGTGTCAGATGGGATTAGGTTACGGAAACTCCCAGCTTATTAAGGGGGGTGTGACTAACAGAAATTTGTGGACAGCTGTGTCTTGTACCTTTCTTTCCTGGAGCTCATCAAATTGGTCAGCAGATGCTGAGAAATCCTCCACGACTCATATTTCTCTCAGACTTCACAATAGACTTTAGGAGACCCAAAATGCTTCATCTGTATCATATCCTTGTGATGACACATTGCGGGGTTCTGAACCTGACCCATCTGAAACTTTTTTCTGACACACTTTTTCTGACACCACTTTTTTCTGACACATTCGGAATTGGAACCCTTCAGGAATAAAGTACGTGTTTATTCATTTAAGGTTTCCAAATCATAAGTGTGTCAGAAAACGTGTCAGATGGGTCAGTTACAGAAACTCCCACTCTCATTTATAGCAGCTGGAAGTCCTCATTGGTTTGTGTGTGATTGTTCTGATGTCTGTGAATTCGGTAACTCACAGACAAGCAAAGAATTGTACATGCATTGTGTGGCATCCCTCGCAGGGATTGCATTGCTCTATAATTTTTAAAATATACACATCCCTGATCATAAATCAAAAAATAAAAACTTCTCTTTTTTTAAAATAATAGAACAAATAAAAAAAATCATTTTTATATCTTTATGTTTGGAATCAGGCTAACCAAAAATTTAGATTTAAACACACTATACTAATACTTGAACTCCTAAGGTGTTTAACCTCAAATGCAAAGTCTGTTTGAGCAATATGTTGCCGTCAAAAAAAAGTCGGCGGTTTATGTTAAAACCAGATCTACTGTGTATGGAGTGCAGCGAATATCATAATGTTGACATTGGATGGTGCGACTGGCATCTGAATTTCTGGTTGACAGCTGCCAGCTTACTGACTACCAGGTCACTAGGAACACTTGTGGCTGGGGATCTTCAGCAGATAGCATTGGTAGGTGTTGTTCTTTGCTGCCCGTTCATTCATGGCTTGGTGCGAGAAACCAGATGTAGGCTCCAACTTGAAGATGCTCGACCCAGCTTTGTTTTTAACCCTCGAATTAATGCTTTGTTTTTTTGGATTGCTTCATTGTTAAAAAGCATCTGTGTCAAAAAAATCCACACACTTTCCATCTTTCTGCAGTCGATCTTCATCACTCTCAGCTTCCTCTTCGTTACTCTCTACACATGACAATGGCTACGTCTCCAGATGGTGGTATGTTGCTGTTTTCTCATTTCATCCACCCCAAGTCTTTGAACGTTAATTGTTGTCAACTGGTTGCCCAGCGAGTAAGTGCGCAAGGCTGTCAACATGACAGCCTTGCAATCTAATTGGTCTTGGGTCATTCATCACTTGACCACGTTGTTGTTTGCTTGTTTGCTGGAGCATGGGCGATGAAGCCAGCAGTCTTTCTCAGCCAGACGTTTTTGCGTAGATATTGAAACATCTACCTGTTATATATAAAATACTAGGTAATTAGTGTTCCTTGGGGACGTTTTCTGAATTAATCAGCATTTGGTCATTCTTATGTAGTGATGTTATCTTCGTTATTTTTAGTTGAGGGTTATTTGTACCGACGTTAACTAGGAATGATGGATGTCCCCC
>JAMKCH010023279.1:0-31689 GCA_023653785.1 Ophioderma brevispina
CCTATTTTAATGGGATATTTTGTTCCCCCACTTCAAAGATTATTTTCTGTCAAGCCTGGCGCGTTCACTAACACAACAATCAGACATTACCTAGCTACTATGGAGTCAAACCATGCGCAACTTGATGGGGCAAAAACCTTTTTGACTTGGACACCCTATATTATGATATTTTATTTTGCCCACTTCAATGATTGTTTTTTCTGGCGAGCCTTGGCGCGTTTCACTATCACACCGTTCACATGAAACAAGAAAATAAGAAGTTTTTTTACACTCGACGATGATGTAAAAAAAGAGAGAATTCCGTATTTCCTTACGGATACATTCCCGGGATGATTTCAAGATAGCTATGTATGGCGGTTCTATGTGTTGCTTTTCTACGTAGTCAAAAAAATTTGAAATAAAGCAAAAAAGAATATTCAATTTGATTTCGTAATGCGTAGCATGGTTTTTGATATATTATCGCTGTTTATTAACTGTAAACGTCTTACAACTGACCGCAAATAAAAAAAAAAACCATATACTGCATAGGTCTTTCTGAATGGTCGATTATTTTCCCCCATTTAATGCATAATACATGTTTGATGTATTTTGGTACATGAAATTTTATTTTACCTAAAACATGACTTTTGAAACCTGGCAAAATCCCTCCTGGACATCTTTATACACCACTCTCGCCTAAAATAATCGCTTCAGTGCGCTAGAGTACTTTTAGGGTTTCCAATAGTTAGGTTTTAAACAGGAAGTGGTTTAAAAGCTAGGGTTAGGTTTCGAAGCTATGGCTATAGGTTCAAAGCTATATTGTTATTTTTATTCAAGCTATGTCCAATATCCAGTTGTATTCTGTATTCCTCTAAGTTTATCGTTATTATGGGTATAGAGTCCCAGGCCATGCGTCCTACCTCCATGTTACGTGTGCTGTTGGGTGGTGTTTTGCGAGTTTTTATTGTTCATAATATTATTCTGTATTTCTATACGTGTGTAATCAAAATTTCGACTTTTAGATAACAAAAAAAGCCTTTCCGGTGAATATCACAGATTTTCAGCGTGATATGTGGTGCACCATGTCCAATACAGTTTGGGACCTCAAACATAAACATTATTGATCGTGTTAGTCTGTCTGGTGTAAACCACAACAGCTGTTTTAGTGTAGTTTTGAGACGCTTAAGCGCTGTATGTTTCTTTGCGGGAGACGGTATGACAAATTTCATCAAATACTTTTGTCACTATTTGGTGATTTGTTCCTAGTTAAAGCAGTAATATGGAATTGTACACACTTATCCCTAATTTTGAATTACAAAATGCATTTCCACATTTTTTTCGATTCTCTCGCATTATCGCTGCACCCTTCACTACCAGTTACGACTTTGCTGAAGAAATCAATTTTCAAATCGACCTACAACCTACTGAGGGCCTAATTAGCGCAAGACGACTCGGCAAATACATTGAACGTCACATCGCCTACTTTTTCATAATACATGACCCTCAATTTTAGCCATACTGCCATTTACGCACGCCTTTGCACTCACATTTGAAATAGGGATGCAGATGCAAATAAGCGGAGCTCAGTTAAAAAAATGAACCTAGAACATGCTATCTAGATTCTTCCACACACTCGTGATTTAGATGCCAATATATTCGACTGGTTCAAATTTTCCAATAATAGAAATTATCTTCTTTACATACCTTGACAACTTTAGAAATTTTCTTAGCTGAAATTGCTCAAGGAACCTAGGACATTGTTTTAAACACGGTGATGGGGGTGGGGTGCTATGCAAGCATACATTAATAGTAGGTTTAGGGGTAAATTTACTTACTTTTCGCGTGCTCTCACTAGCTAAATAAAGCCCTTCGCGCACACAATGTTTATATTTTTTCATTTGCCATTTATAGCAATACCTGGATGAGTAAGGACCAGTTATGACAAGGGGTGATGGGGGGGGGGGTAGAGTGGTGAGACGGGGGGAGTGGGACTTACGGGAAAAACGAGGGGAGGGTAGGGAGGTGGAGGAAGTGGGGATAGAGATAGGGGGAATGGAAGGAGGAAGAAGTGTATGGGAGGGAGGTGGGGGGGGGGGGAGGGATGTTTGGGAAGGAGAGGTTAAGGAGGTGGGGTGAAAGGGCATGGGACAGAGGGATAGAGTGGGGGGGGGATAGTTTGGGGTAGAATTAGGGGTTCAGGTGAAGGATTGAAGCAGGAATATGAAGAAGATGGGAGGAGGGGACAAGGAGGGGGGGGGAGGAGGGAGGGGTCGTCAGTGGGGGTGAGTGGGACTAACAAGAATAGGCGGGAACACGGGGAGCGGAGAGGTCGGTGACAGGAAACAAGGGGAAAAGGTAAATGAGCGGTGTAGGCGGGTGAGGGTGGAGAGACTGTAAGGAGAGGGTGGGAGGGGAGGATGGTGGGGTGGGGGAACGGTTAAGGTGGGTGGGGAGGGGGGGAGGATGTGGGGGGCTTGGTGGGGTCATGAGGGGGGGTGAGATGTGGAGGGTTAATGCAATGGGGGGATGGGAAGGAGTGGCTGGAGGTGTTGGGAATAAGGGTGGGAAAAGGTCTTGAGGTGTTGACAGATGAAGAGGAGGAAGAAGGCGCGAGCAGGGGGGGGGGGTGGGGGAATAGGGGGTGGGGGTGGGGGCGCGGGGGGAGAGGGGAGAGTAAAAAGGAGGGGAAGTGGGGAGGGTGGGGGGGGGGGAGTAAAGGGGAGGGGTGGATGTGGGGCGGGGGGTGGAGGGAGGCACGACAGGGAAGGGGAATGTGATGGTATTGGTTGAAAGGGAGATCGAGTGGATGTGAGAGGGAGTGTGGTGAGTTGGACAAGATATGGGTGTGGGCGGTAGTAGGACGGAAAGGATAGGGGGGGAGAAGCAGGGGAGGGGGTGTATGCGTAGGTGTAGTGAGAGCGCACGTAGGGGGGGAAGTGGGTGAAGTAGGAAGAAGAAGGGTGTGGGGTAAGACAGGGGAGGGTGATAGGAGGGAGGTAGAGGGAATTGGAAGGTGGGATCACCTGTCGGTTGGTGCAAAGAAGGGAGTAATTGGGGGGGGGGAGGGGTGGGGTTGGAGAGATCAGGAAGGGAGAATGGGGAGGGTAGAGAGGAGTTAGGCAAACAGCAGGTGGGGGTTAGTGAGGGGGTGAGAGAGTGGAGAATGTCGGGGAAGTAGTAGGATGAGTAGAAGGAGTAGGATTACGAAGGGGGGAGCTAGATGGATTGGTAGGGGGCAGGGAGATAGGGGTGAGTGGGTGTGGAAGGAAGAGGTGGAAGGGGGAGGGTGGAGGGGTGGGAGAATTGTGGGAGTGGGGGTAGGAGATGGGGTATAAGGGGACGCTGTGTAGGTATTGGTTTGGGGGCGTTGGTGGGGTGACCGGGGTGCGGAAGAGTGGTGGGGGGGGGATGTGAGGAAGAGGAGGCTCGGTAAGGTGTGGTAGAAGACTATGGTCATTATAATTTTTTTTTTTTTTTATTTGTCAGTTGTCCTACTTTTTTATCCTTTTAGATAAACCTCTATAATATATCAAAAACCATGCTACGCTACGAATCACTTGAATATTCTTTTTTTCTTTATTTCAAATTTTTTTTGACTAAGTATGAAACAACATAGAACCGCCATACATAAGCTATCTTTGAATCACTCCCGGGACATGTAGTCCGTAATGAAAATACAATCTCTCTTTTTTTTACATTCCACAGTCGAGTTAAAAACTCTTCTTATTTTCTGTTTCATTGAACGGTGTTGAAGTGGAAACGCGCCGGGCTCGCCATAAAACATCCTTGAATGGGTAAATAAAATATCCATAATATAGGCTGTCCCAAAAGGTTTTGCCCCCCATCACTTGGCGCTTGGTTTTTACTCCATATAGCTAGGTAATGTCTGATTGTTTTTTGGTTGTGAACGCGCCAGGCTTGACAGAAATAATCTTTGAAGGGGAAAATAAAAATAGTCCATAATATAGGCTGTCAAAAAGTTTTCCCCCATCAACTTCCCATCACTGAAAATGGGCCTTTGTACCGAACGGAACAAAATAGGCCCTGAACACCAGTGTCTAAAATTTGAAGACGGATGGCTTCCGAAGTAACAACAATTGAAAAAGAAAGACAACAAGTAAGAGGGACAAAACACTATAGATTCCATATCCAGAGTTAATTCCACTTTTACATGTTCCCTTTATAGTTGCATACTTGCATGGTTCCCCAATTTTTGACGCACTTCGTGTACGGAGGATCTCCTAAATAAAAAAATCCTTTAAAAGTAAAAACAAAGTGTAAAAAGTCGCCGCCGCCGGCATAGAGTATGAGCTCGAATGTATTTAAAAGCTATGCACGAAGGAATCTGAGGACAGAGGTTTGTTTGTGCCTTACATTGTATTGTGTCGTCTTCTATGTAGTCAGGGCTCCAAGCACTGTAGAAAAGGTAGGAGGGTTACCTCGAAAGAACTTTTGTGTGCAGACTAACATTCACTGGTTGTTTAAACCTCAGGATTACACATCCAGAGGTCCGTAAAATTCGTCCGATTGCAAAAAAAATAGATATTACGCAATAACGATGACGTCATCAAATTTGGGGGAAAATCTTAAATCTTTACTATTTTATTTTCTTTCATATTTGAATAGAGTCGTTCACAAGCTTCCCTTTTCACTTGTATTTGTAAGCTATATGATATTTACATTTTGTGTTAGGAACTTTTAATTGAATTTTTCCTATTGACACGTGTACAAAATAGAGTTTTTCAATTGCAATTTCTCAAAACGTATTTCTCCTGTTTAAATCCTAGGTCTAAAATACGTACTAATGTCTCTGGTAAGCAATCTTTATTCGATTTATATTCACATTTTAACACTCCTCATATACATTTGGATTTCGAGGTAAAGGAAATCTAGTTTTTGATTTCAAAGTGTGGTACAACCCCCTTTTAAGTCGTTTATTGGGCCCAAAAGTTTGATGACGATCATCACAGTTTGACTACTCCAGAAACTTGTAAACAATCTGCAAAAAATTTGTTTTGTTATTAGATGATGCCTTGCATTTTAAATCTTTCAGACAAAGGCATTTTAACACACTAAAATGATATAATTTACCATTGATCTGCGGAAGAAAAATAAACTGCAGTGATGTCCTGGACGAAACTGCAAAGCTTCAACCATTTTTTCGTCGCATTGTACTTTTTTAAAAAGTTTTTGGCTTCACAGGCTTGTATATTTTTCATAGTTTTTCTGGAATCTGTGAATATATAAAAGGGTTTGGACTTAGATTGGACCGTGTGGAAGGCTTGATGAACGTTGAGTAAAGATTATGTTAACTTATGATGTCACATCCTTACATTAGGACTCCCTCTGTTGTACTATCTGAGGCAGACCCTACCACAGAAACATCACACTAACTACAATACTTTGAGTCTTTGGTAAAATAAGTTTCACATTTGGGTGAACCTCCAGCCCCAATTTGCAATTATTTTTAACCACAACGCTTTCATATTCCCCAAATGATAGTAAGATTCGAAGTAAACTTTTATCAGGCAGAAAGATACCTACTTTACGATATATCCGAAGCCGCCATTTTAACACTTCCACATTGTCGGGAATAAGTCTCGTTCCAGGCTTCTGATGGGGCTTTTAAGCAGCTTTAGCACCTAATTTCCAAATTTAATTTCCATGCCTTAATTTTTGTATCTGATTTGCATAAATCCAAAAGGACAGCAAGCAAGTTTAGTTTTTTGCCTGTATCCTGGTTTTGAACATTGGTTATTTTGGTTGTGACAGCCATTTGAATTTCATAGTATAGGCTGTAACATCAGACTGCTGGTTGCCTCATACCTGGTTATCACATTTAGTGGGGGCACTTACAAACATCGTAAGCAGGACAGGATGTGCCTCGGTAGACCCCCTTTTTCAAACCGTCTTGTACCAAATGACACCCCCTTAAGTTATTGGGCTATTTACCCAATGATCCCCTTTTCTTACTTCCTGCTAGTCATCGGTCCCCCCTTTTTCTATTCCAGCTACACCAATTACCCCTTTTATTTCAAAAAGTCTGTGTACCCAAAACCCACTTTTAGTAAGTGTCGTGTTGGGATTTTTACTTCCAATTCCAGCTCTATCAATTTATCCACTTCCTTCCAATTGGCAACACACATTGAGTTTTCTATACTTGTAAATTCTTACAATACGGTACGTAGTTACAGGCTTTTGCTTCATGCAAATTACCCATGTGACAAGGTTTGTTTTTGCAGTTGAAACTTGTTTTGCGTTTTAAATGTTTTTCACAATGACCCTCTTTGCCAATTTGCTACCCATGACCCCAATATTACATTTTGTTATCCAATGGTTCCCTTGTTAAGCTTCATACCCAATGACCAGGGCGGATCCAGGATTTCTCAATAGAGGGGTTGCCCCATTTTCCGATCGCTGCGCTCGCCGGTATACCCTTTTTTTCACAGGTCGGTTCGCCATTCTGAATACAAGGGGGGGGGGAGAACATACTTGCGACACTTGGGCGCCCACAAGCTAGATCTACACGGCGCCCAAAGCCGGGTACGTCATTCTTTCAGATCTACAGGGCGCCTATGCGTACAAATGCATTTTTTATATATCTCCAATGCTGGTCGGCTGCTCTATACTGCGACCTCGGGGCAACCACAAAGCTAGATCTACACGCACCCTACTCCTTGTAACCGTCATTCTCGCGCGATCTACAGGGCACCATATGCGTAAAAATGCATTTTTATAAATGTAATAAAAGAGGGGGTGCGCGCGCCGGGGGCCCCCTTCAAATCCGCCCTGCTGACCCCGTGTTTTTGTTCATTTGTATACTTGAATGACCCCCTTTGTTCTGTCAGGGCCCAACTTTCACATGGCGGAGCACATCCCCTACACTCTAACTAGGAGTGCCCCAGGTCGTCTTCTGCGTATAAACCTCATAGATTGCATTTGTCAGCGTTGAACACGCATCTACCAATCATTGACCGGCATTATAATGTTAGAGGCTGCCCGGGTCTTCCTGTAGTTTGGTGCTGTCACTGATGCTGGCCGATTGATATGTACATGAAGCATTCAGCATAAGGAGTAATGGATGTAATACCAGTGATAGATCGTTGATAACTTTCAGAATAGAATAGGTCCAAGCATGTTTCCTGGGGTACCACTGATAAAAATTTTTTTAAAAACGGGTAACACAATCGGAAGGCTGATCTACTACCACAGCTGGGAGCGTTTTTTTACATCCACAAGACACTTGATGTTCTCTTACGCCCGTAACAATTACGGTGTAGTTTGTGATTTGCAGGCTCTGTCAAAGGTTTTTGAAAAAAGATCCACAACAATTGGATCACGCCGTTATAGTCATCGATAGATTTGGCCAGATCTTCACCTGTTACAATCATTTATGTTTGCCGCATCACATATTTAGCTAAACATAACGTGCTCTCTAATAACTTACGATAAACTGATGTTATTCAGTTTCAGTTTTCATTTAATTTCCCCACACAACATAAAAATACGAAGCATTTACGAAATCGATGGTGGGGAGAACCCTAAGAGAGCACAGCTCGAAATATTGTCACCCAAAAATTACAGCTTTAATTAATAATATAATACCTCAACACCGTGACACGACAACTACAAACAAAGGACAGGACAGCATGAGTGTGAAACAGGACTAACTAGGACAAAGTAGACGTAAAGCGATGCAGGCAGTGCGATGACATCAATTCAGATATGCAACTGATAACAGGATGTGTTTCAGAATTAAATGTGCTTTTTCCGATTTATGTGTCTGCCTCACCACCCGACATGAGAGCCCCGGCACCTGCACATACACCCCATTAAGTACCATGGAAAACAACACAAAAAACTTCCGGTTATATGGTAGAAGCATAATGCAAGTTGCATAGTCCGCCCCATTGAATGGTCAATTACTTAAATGGCTAATTGTTTTGTTGTTTTGTGACTGTTATTGATAGAGACGATATTCTGATGGTACCCATACTCCTTAATCATTAGAAAGATGAGTCAATGGTTGGCAATAAACAAAATCAGGTTGTATTATACGAGTGTCCCGAGCCTTTTGCAAAGTCTTCGTAAGAAGGTGCAATATCGATGCAGCTTCTTTCATTATGCGAGCTGGCAGGGTGTCAGGTCCTGTTTCTTTTTTTTTAAATATAATAATGACTGGGCATGGTAATGTACCTACTGGAGATGCATACCAATTTATGATTCTTCTTTCGTGTCCAACACACTGTGGTTCTCAAAGATCCAACCAGAGATGGGTTCAACGTACGACTGCTTCACTGAATCCGCCAAGGTCCTTGTGCTCCAGCAGTGGGCAGACCAAGAGGTGTTTCACTGTCTGTGGTGCTATTCCACAACCCGGGTAGTATCATGATCTGCTTCCATATAGCCCAACTTCTGCACGGAACCTTAGATCGGACAGTTCTGGTTCTCACTGTTGATGCATCGCCATTCACCCATGAGGAGTCAGCTCCAGTGGGATATGCTCACCAGGTTCAATACCGATAGATGTTACTTAGTTAGCAAGTCTTTCTTTCCACAAGGCGACTCTTTTGACCTCCTTAGATACGGGTTTCGAATAGGTTGGACTTTGCTTAAGAAACTCCTTCTGGATTTAAGGCGGTTGGTTGGCAGCAGGTATCTGTCCGGACATTGGGTGCTTCACATTTGATCCTTGGCAGCTACGCTCTTGCATGCTTCGCTACGCGCCGACGAATGTCTGGTGGAGCTTCTTCTATGATGTACAAGTTTTCCGTGGGGTTGGACGGAGGCCATCCTGTGGTAAGCCCGTCAGGAGCATTTAAACGCTGAATCAAGCTTCGTTGGCATGGGTTTAATCTTCCCATACAGGGCAAAATACTCTGCACAGGAGTAGCACAGGCAAGTGCCATCGATCTAGGGTATGTGTTCTAGCGCCCATCTTGTGCCAGTGAGTTTTGTTCAAGATGTTATTGCGTGGTCATACTTTACTCTTCGTCTTCCATGTGGGTCTTTAAGAGAGAGTGCGGTCCAAGGTAACTCCTAGGTAGACGGGCTATCACATGGCTCCAGGGAGTTCTAGACCAGGTATCTTTAATGCTGACATTTGCTTCACGGTTGCGTAGATGGAAACACACACCTGTGTCTTCGATGGGTTAGGCATATTCATTAACGTGTCGTACGCGCTGATAGGTCACGTAACACATCTTCGCTTACCATACCCTTCCGAAACCATCCTCATGTGTGAGTTAATGTTTGAGTAACTTGCTTGTTGTTTGATTTTTGCCTGGCCGGAAACCTCTTGTTCTGGTATGAGGTGTTTCGTCTATCACAGGTGCGAAACGATTGAGCAGGAGGCGTTCAAGAGCTGTAGGTATTGCTGAGGAGTGATATAGGCTATAGCGTCTTGGATTGGATGGATCTTTCCCAGGCTTTAGGGTGCCATAACATTTGCTTTCCTCAGATCTTTGGTAACCTGTGGGAAATAAGGCGCACTTGTAGAGCTCAAGAGCCATAAGCTTTGCTACTGGTCCAAGATTTTGTAGTTGGCTCAGTAGATTTTGTCATAGGCCTACTGCTTTTCCTGGTTGTTTAGCAATACCGGATTCCACTCGTCCATTTTTGGAAGGGGCGAGTGAAACCAGGGTCACCACTATACCTCTTATGGTCTAGTGTTTAATCTTCTTGGGTTTCTTGCTGCACTTGCCAGTTAAAAGCATTGTGGGCAACTTGTTGGGTGGACATTTGTCTGCTGTGGAGGTTCTGTTGGATCCCCTTGGGCTTGCGGATGGTAGACCATGCTTTCTTGCTGTTATGGGGTCATATCGTGGATTCAATTAAAGTATGCCATGTTTTTGATCTTTTCCTGGGAGATCCTCGTCGAAACTTCCTCACCTTAGCATTGTTTCAGCCGAACAAGGATCACTTCACAGGTGATATCCTCTGATATTCTCCAACACATTCCTTGGAAAGGCCTGGTAGATATTCCGTCCTACCGCCTCTGGGTATGAAAGCTCCGTGTAGTCTTGTCATAGTTGGGCAAATTTGTCATAGTTATGGGTTTTGGAGCAATCCTCTTCACGTTCTTATCCAGGTCATCATGAATCCTTGCCAGTCTGATTTTCTGTAGTCCAAGCGGCTCTTAAAGGCACTTTTTTTGGTCTTACTGCAGCGTGACTTGGATACCGATTGGTCAGTGTTGAGTTATTGGAACAGGGTCCAGAACAATCTTGCTACACAGGTTAGATATGTTTTTGGCTAATCATAGCTAATCAGGGTTGTAACCTCACTTTCAACGGGCACTATGAATGATGGCGGCAGCTTAGAGTCGTGACGTATACCGTAGATTTTGACTGTCTATCCATTCTTCTCCAGCTTGTCCGTCTTTGTTAAGTTTCAGTTGTAGCCCCCATTGAGTAATTAAATATTCCGCAAGAAAAGTGGAGGTTTGGTGTAATTCCCAGGGTTGAGTTTAGAGTTGCGCAAGTCTACTGATGGAGGTTTGTAGACAGATGTAACTATGATAGAACTGAGCTCAATGGTTAGGACTTTCGTGATGTTGTTGTCATCAGACGTTGAGTTTGCTTCTACTGCGGTGCCTGTCTCACAAACATAGCACTTCCAATATTGTCGATGTGGTCTCTCTGTGGCAAGGACCATTCCTGTATGGTTTGTCGTGGTTATTGTCCATGGTATATATATATACAGTTTAAAAAAACTGTATAATTAAAAAAAAAATCTGGCCAAAATTTGGCAACACTTTGCTTCGTAGTCATATTGGATTTGAGCAAATTAATGCCAACGAATTTAAACCAGCGTTTTAAATTTCTTCAACCTCTGAAAGGTAACAAATCTTGGATGCGGAAACGTGAGGCCTAATACTATCCTAACCTGCATTTTAATGTATATAATTACCTCAGAAATCTACTTATAAGTAGAATTTAATAACCCCCAAATGGAAAAACTGTTTAAATTGCAGACATTTTTTTTTTAATTTTGCAATTAATTTATGTTCTACTAATTGGATATTTTCTAACTTTTTTAGAATGAATTTTTTGCAATGCGATTTGATTGTTCTAATGTATGTCTGCTTAATATCATTGTGATACGTTGCCTGTAATAAAACAACAGAGGTTCGTCCTAATTTAACATGTGAAAATCATAAATCACATATTTCCATAAAGGCCCACATCACTGACGACTTCTAATCGTCCAAGAACTTTGTTGTCACAAATTCCGGAAAAACTAGTGGAAGTAAGCAAGCCGTGTGGAGCTCAAAACTGTTAAAATGTACAATGCGAGAAAATTTAGCTTGAAGTTGCAATTTTTTTGGAACAGACATCAATGCAGAGTGTGGTGGGTTGTGCTGTGCGAAGATTACATTGGCAAATTATATCATATTAAGGGTTGCTAAAATGCTTTGGTCTTAAAGATATTAATGCGAAGTATCATATAAAGTAATTTTATTACATTCCATAATATTTAACGACGTGAGAGTGAATTTTGATGACGTCATCAAATTTTGGCCAATCGAAGACTTAATTGTACATATTTGAAATCAAACCATAAAATTTGCGTACTCATATCATCCAATGCAAATATTAGAGTGTTTAAAAATGTGAATAAATTAGAATAAATATGTGCTTATCAGAGAACTAGTAAGTTTTTAGACCTCGGATATACAGAAAAATTACGTTTTTGAGAAATTGCAATTGAAAACTCTATTTTTGTACAGTGTGTCAATGGGAAACATGAAATTAATAAACGTTCTGTTTACACAAAATAATTCATATAGTATAAAATAGTACAATTTAAAAAATCAAAAAACACAAAAACACAAACAGACAAAAAATAAAATAGTAAAATTTCATATTTTTCACCAACATTGTGATGACGTCATCTTTATTGTGCAATATCTATTTTTTTGCAATCCAGGAATTTGAAAGACCTCGGATTCGTTCGTAGGGTTCCAGACTATCGATATCTGTTGGTTGTAAAAAAAAGTTCGCTCGAGTAACCTATCTTAATTTTAAAGCCTTTTTGTAAATGTGGAGCCCCTGACTATATCAACACTCTTTCTTTCCTTGCGAAACTGGCAGCAAATATCTGCCTCACAGCTTGATAACTTGTGATGTCCAAGTATAGTACATGTGGAACTGTATTTTTTTGAAAATTTCATATACAATCTTGCAACCATGGTTTGTCTAAATCAGCATTGTATGAGGATTCCAAAAATCATGGGTGTCATTTTTAAAAATGTGTTGATTAAGAGGATAAATATGGCCATGGTCCACAGGGTCTATGTGAGATTACTAGTCATATCTGTAAAAGTCTCACTTTGGAAGGTGAAACACATAATCTATATACATTTTCTTATTTAGTATGACCCACTGAACGATTTAAAACCAGTTTCAACAAAATCGGACCATTCTATAATAATGACCTTGAACTGTCTTGAGCCCATTGTACCAAAACAATAGGTCGTAAATATGGCAAACTATAAGTGTGTTCAGACGGTGGCCTACTTTCGAAAGTACCAACGAAAAATTCATTTAATCCTCATTAGCGCCTCTTAACAACGACGCACGTCCACATGGAACTTAACAACGATACCCTTCCAAAGTTAGGTACCGCGGGCGGCCTTCACCTTTCATTGGTAAATAGCGGAAGTAACGTGCCGCTCGCGCTGACCTGAAACCCCGGGAGAAGGAAAACCAAACCCATTGTAAACAATGCCAAAAAGGGAATCCTCAGGCCTCACTCATAGCAGGAGTGTTGTTTTAAAGCAATATTTGGCTCTGTTTGTCGTTGATACTCATCGGACAGAGGATTTGGCAGTAACGCTGTAATGCCGACGACAATTCCCCTACCACCAATCTGTGAGAAGCGATCCAGCCCCAAACATGGACATCATCAAAAACAAAGGTCATGCATCAAAACGAAAGGTGGTCATCGCGAAGAGAACAGAGTTACGTGCAGTGGCGTTACGGCACATTTTTTATTCGCACTTGCTGTGATTATTCACGATTGCTCACTTAATACAACTCATATAAAGTTCTAATTCCGCCAAAAATAACAATGAATATGTAATTATTTTATTTTTTGCTTTTTTTAAGTTTTTTATTTTTTTCTTAAAAAAAATTTAGGGATTTCTTTTTCAAAATGTTCAAAATACTGGCACTACGCTGTGTGTGCATAAGCAACCTGGGAAACGAGGCTGCCTGTCAACGTGGGTTCACGGGTGATCGCAAAAAGGGAAATCCCTATTTTGAGTTGTCTGCAACTTAATTTTTTATCTTGCCCGGTGGGTTCTTCCAGATCTCGATTAACGCTTGTATCTCTATCTCGGACCAGTTTGGTTCCGTGTTCGCTGTTTTTCGGGGCTGTAATACGAGATGATGATTTGCCATTCCTCAAAACTTGTACTGTACTACAGACAAGCACAAAGACGCGTCAAAGTTGTGATGAACACACGAACTAAAATTGGCGTTCGTTGTGTATACACGCTACGGAATAAGTTGACCCGTTGTCGCGATGACGGTCACCCTTAACATCGACGTTCGTGAGTAGCACTGTTCACACGGCACTTACCCGACGATCGCTCGAAAGTAGCTCGCTACTTTAAAGATTTCTTAAAGGAAATAGTCATGATTCTGAATATTTGGAAAATTTGGTCTGGATGGAAAGCTTAAGTAAGTAACGTAGATTACATATAAATCAAAATGAAGTTGAAAATTGTCCACATTTGTTGAGTTTTGCCCTTTTAATTTTCCGCCCAATACCTACTCGAAAAAAAAGATTCCGAAAAATCACATCGCAGGCAAAATGTGGGACGTAAAAGTGATGACCATCCATATTTACGTCGTTGTGACATCATATCGCAGTGTGCCACTTTCCTCTAATGCGATCGATGTGTTTTTATGTCAATAATAATTAAAAAAACAACGAAATGAAACAAAATATGTCTTTCTGTAAACTTGTTTTCAAATTTTATTAGTACTTTATTGAATCCCATCAATATTACAGTTGTCCATCGGCGGCGGAAGCCTTTTTACTTGGGGACGTACCGCTGTGTGGGGCGCCTACCCTATTTCCCCTCCGGGGGCGAAAATTCTTAGCTAATTATTTAGGTAACTTTAATCACATACGTAAGGGCATTTCGTGATACACAGCCTCGTTCTCCCGACTTACCTAAACTATGTTGGGATTTTTAGATCATTTTTGAACGTTAGCCTATAATAACACGTGTGCCCAATTCTTACGGTGCAAATCGGTTCGCATTGTAAGAAAATTCGCCATTTTGTATTTTCGTCACGGTAACGGACAGAAATTACAACACAGTAGCCTATGGACCGTGGGAAACAAGCAATGCTCATAAAACAAAACCGCAAGATCCGATCAGCTCCAGTTTTGGGAATAAGCTTTTCTCAAGGATATCTAGTGATCAAGAATAAAACAGATGGTGCTGAATAACGAAAGGCACTTTAAGCCCATAGACATTTGGAACTGTTTACCTATCGCGGTTCACAGGAACTGACTTCCATTTGCTAGAACAAAAGTAGGCCTACACCAGAAGATTTTAAAAATGTTAAGGTTCCTTAATGTTAGGGGGGGGTGAGAGCAGGTGTACCCCTTCGCGAAGCGCGGAAGCCTCACAATGTTTATTTTCCAAAGCACGTTTTTACATGAAAATTGATGGAACAAGTTTGAAATTAGCAAACGTATCACTTTCTATAAATATAGTTATATAAGATCAAAACGGTTTAAAAAAGTAAAATTGAGTTAAGGTAAGGTTATTTGAACGAACCATACAATTGACTGTGATGGAGTATAATGAAGCGGCAGGGAGTGAATGTGGGAGAGGGGGCTCCTTTCGAGCGAAGCGCGGAAACCATTGCAAGTTCATTTTCCAAAGTACGGTTCTCGTGAAAAGTTGATGTGGAAATTTGAAATTAGCAAAGGTTCACTTTTATAAGGAAATATGTCATTAAGACAACGGTCTTAAAAAAGTAAAATTGAGTTAATGGGTAAGGTTTATTTGAACGAACATAAAGTCAATTCATCTTGAGAGTTTATATATGAAGCGGCAGGGGTGAATGGGGGAGGGGCATGCCCCGTAAGCGCGAAGCGCGGAATCCTTGCAAGGTTCATTTTCCAAAGCACGGTTTCTCGTGAAAATATGAGGAAAAAGTTGGAAATTATAGACAAAAGGGTCGCTTTATAATGAATATAGTTATTTAAGATCAAGGGTCTTAAAAAGTAAAATTGAGTGAAATGGGTAAGGTTCTTGTAAAGAACAATTGACCTTGTAGAGTTTATATATGAAGCGGCGGGTGAATGTGGGAGGGGTTGCCCTTTAGCGCGAAGCGCGGAATCATTTGCAATGTTTCATTTTCCATTCACATTTTCTCGTGGAGATTTGATTGGAACAACATTTGAAATTAGCATAGGTTAACATTATAGGTAATATAAGATCAAGGATAATGTCATTGCCCAAGATGCTCAGCAAACACACCTGTAATCACAATCGACCAATTACACACTTGAGAGTGGTTCAGGACTTCACCTACCTAGGGTCCAACATCAGTGACAGTCTGTCTCTCGATGCGAGAACATCGGCAACGCATGGTAAAGCTGCAGCTACACTTGCCCGGCTCTTACAACGCGGTGTGTGGGAAAAATCCCCGAAGCTGTCCATTAAGACAAAGGCAGCAGTTTACAACGCATCATCAGCACATTACAGTATGGTAGTGAGACTGGACTACAACTATAGGCATGAGAGAAACTCAACCGCTTCCATCTGCGTGACTCGAATGACTCACCACCATCTATACATTTCGTAGACAACGCCCCCGAGTGGCGCAAACTTCTTTTTGACATGGGGAGGATGGGGTGGATGAAGATATGAATGAAACGGGGTTTTGCTGAAAAGATCCATTACTAGCAAATGTTCGCGCGCGAAGCGCGCAAAAAAATTTGGTCTTAGAAGGAAATCGTTAAATGTAATTGTAATTAGAAGAAAATGGGCGCGAAGCGCGCAAAAATGACCATTTTTAAACTATTATGGTAAATATGAGGGTTAATTTTGAGTCCAAAAACACAAGGAACAGCATCAAAATTGGGGGGGGGGGGGATGATCGTATTGACCATGACCATCCCCCCTCATCAAAAATATTGGGGGGGATATATCCCCCCGGGATTTACGCCTATGGACAAAGCAGGACTACGATGGATGGGCCATGTCGTCGAATGGAGGATGGCCGTCTACCGAACGATATCATGTATGCTGATGCTTACATCTGGAAAGAGGAAAGTTGTTCGACCCATGCTCCGCTACAAGGATATTTGTAAGAGTGAAGTATGTGTACCTCTGAACCATCGACATTGGGTGTGGAGAAAATTGCTGACAATAGTCACCTTTGGCGGGAGAACAGTGAAGCAAAACCTTGAGCTTGGAGAACAACAGATCATCAGCAAGTTTGAGAAGCAGCGAGCTAAAAGATCGCTGCACGATCCTGGATAGTCAAGCTGTGACATCCACTTAGGTAGAACATGGGGCAGAGACTTGCAACTTAGGATTTGGTTCTTCAGCCACATACGTCGCTGTTCACCTACCTGTGACTCAATGTGGGCGCTTTATCCATTTAGTCGCTTGCAGAATGACGGTGAGGCCATGAGTGATTGCTGATGAATGAAGGGTTTTATTGTTAACAAACCATAAGTCAATCGAGCATGATGGAGAGTTCATATATAAAGCGGCAAGGGGTGGGTGCGGGCGGGTTTCACATGGCAATGTTGACTTTCCAAAACAATTTTCTGTACAAAATGATAGAAAATATGTGAAATTTGATATATTGGTCCTCAATAATGCTTTCTATAGCCAAAATAAGATGAATGGGCTTACAAGAGTAAGACAGTTGATGGTTTACGTTTATGTAAAGTGTCAATTGCGAATTCATATATCAAATGGCGCATGGGTGAGTGTGGGTGTGGGGAAGAAGGTATCCCTCTCGCGCCGAGCACGGAACCCTGCAATTTTCCATTTTCAAACACATTTTCTCACTGTTCCTTTCTATAAACCATTAAGTCAATGATTTACAAGCGTTCCTATAGGCATATGACAGCGACAGGAGGGTGGGTTGCGGGAGGTGAAACCCTCGAAATGTTGCTTTCTAAAACATAGTTTGAATAATGCAATTTTGAATAAACAAATTTGAAATTATCAAATGGTTCCTTCTCATTGGTGACCGGGATACGGGTGCTTTCGCTTAAGAGCGTCTGCAAAAAGCAGCAACATCAGACTTTATTTCAGAGAGTAACGTAAGATGTTAAGACCCACTAATTTTTAGCATCGTTGTCACCCAGTGATCCATTATATTTTTAGAAAATGTCAACCACTATCACCCAAACACCCTTAGTTTTGGGGTCTTTAAAAAATTCTCCAAAAAAAAGACCCCTATTTTTTGAAATTAGACAAAAATTTAATCCAAAGGCCCATTTTTGGAAAATTTGCAAGGTTTTGTTAATTTGTTAAAACGGGGGCATTAATTCATGACTTTGCTGGATAACCAGAACAAGAGCGCCATGGATACCAGTTAAATGGGTACCATGCTTGTTAGACTTTGCATTTTATTCAAGGAAACGGCAGCAAAGTTAGTGACTCAGGGATGATCAATGGCCCAATTGCTTGTTTAGACTTTTGCAAATTGATTCTAGTTGCGACCACAAGTTCATTAATTTATCGATAACCAGAATAGCAGAATCTATGCTTGTTAATACTCCAGGGGACAGGAAACTTTGACGAGCGTGTAGAGTGGGAGTGCTTTTCAGCGCGTGCAACATCCTATGATTGGCAAGTTCTAGAACACAGCATATCGCTCCCACCCCAACAGCCAAAAGAGTAACGTGCCCGTCAAAGGTTTGTAGGAAGTTGTCCCCGAATATAGACTTTTGCAATCATTTTCTAGTGGGCGAACATGTTTATACATTATTGGATAAACCAGTTAAAGGGCATCGCAAGTATTGTTTCAACATGTTCAAGGGGAGGCCATTCGGTTTTGATTCACTGGATATGACCACTGACCTCTACACATGGATACGGGCTGCCACAAAGTTGGAGTGGTCGCCGAGAGAAACAACAGGAAGTTGGTTTTGCCTAAACAAATTGCGGAAAACCAATGCGATATACACCTGAGGTGCACATATTGCCACCACCGATGTTATATTGTTGAAAGTGTATGGCATTGTTTCCCGCCCATATTGTATAGGTCAAAAAAACAACTTCCTGATGTTTAAATCGGCGACTCCTCAGAACCGCTATACACTGTGTAGAGGTCAGTGATAGGAACAGTGGCTCCAATTGCAGTGTTAGACTTTTGCAATTTCCCTTTTTAAACGGCCGCCATAGACCCATTCATTACATTTTGCATAGCCAGAATAGGTGCGGCACTGCTTATTAGACTGCTGGCAAAGGTATTAAGGTGTCAAAAATCATTACTTTATTGGGATACCCAGATATGGGCACCGACTACTTGTATAGACATCTAAAAATTTGTTTCTAAAGCGGAGGCGCGCGCATCATTTTAAGAATTCATTGATAACCAGAAACAGAGAAATTAGCGTCATCATCGACCTATGCAATTTTGCTTCTCGTGGACGGCACAGTTCATTAATTATAGTTGTATCACCTGTGATGTGTTGCCATATGGTAGCAGAGTGTAACATTAAGTGTAGCCTTCAGAAGGGCGCCTGTTGCTTTTGCGTTATTACTCAAGTGCCTCTTTTGCGCTTAAAGGGGCGGCATCGGTTTATTCTTGGCTTCGGATGAAAGTATTGACGTATAGGAGGTGCATTGACATTACTTCTTCCACAATGTTTCTTTCAAGTGGCAGGCCATCAGTATTGAAGGGCTGCCATTGCCTATAGACGTCAGCATTTTGTTTTCACGGGCGGCGGCGTCAGTTATCTTTCCCCCCCCCCCCCCCTGGACAGACCAGTATATGGGGGCGTCACTAGAGCATTTGTATGTGACGCTAGGACTTCAGTCAGGCGTTTAAGAGGAGCATGTTTCAATATATTTCAGTAGATTAAGAAGCGGGATCCAGTTATTATTATAACTTTTATGGTGATGTATAGGGGCGCCTTCTTCTTAGAGAGTTCTGCAAGGCATAGGGACCGTGTTAGTTCATAAATTAATTGTTAGATGAGTACCAGAGGGTCGTCATTGTAGAGTTCTTGAAATTAGCAATGCAGTATTCTGGAAGCCGAAAGGGGGGGGGGTGGGCGCCAGGGCGAGGGGCAACATTATTGGTACGTACCTGCACGTCATGTACGCCCCGGTTCCGACCGCCCAATGACAGTGTCAGCAATACAATTCGCCGTCAACACGATATTGTTTGCGTTCATCACTTTGACGTCCGACGAGAGCAAATTGGCGTTTGATCAAATGCAGCCGTGGCGAAAATCGCCCGTTTGCTTCGCTATGTCAAACAAGCAAAAAATTAAAATGCCTCTATTTGTAATTTTACATCTAATTGTATTATTGTTTCGGGAATTCGTGATTTATGTACATATATTTTTATGAATTTCAGCCTAAAATGACTTGACAAAAATTTGACATATGCTCCTTAAAAGTAAATCGTCGTTGTTAACTCGTTGTTAGCTTAACAATGTGTTGTTTCAGCGGTCACTTCCGAGCCTTACCAATGACTGTGCTTACCAACGATCTTACCAACGACTTACCACAACCTGCTTTTACTTTTTAGAACCTTATGAGCAAATCGAACAGATTAGTTTATATTTTGATACCATTTAAAACACTTTATTTTTACCCAGTACCACTTTTGCCAACTTAGTAAACACCCAAGAATACATTTAAAAAAATGACACCCATGATTTTTCAGATTCTCCATGAAATCGGCATTGGAAAAACATTGGTGTCAAAATTGTATATTGAAAAAAAAAAAACTAAACAAAAGCATCAATTACATTTACCCAGGTACTAGTAGCATAGCCATGAAAGACCACTTATGTATTAATAACATTCTTTATTTGCCAGGCAGAACCCAAAAATTGCTATATGATAAATTGCAAGAGAGCCTGTAAGCCAGCGGGAAAGATTTATGGGAAGAAAGTCCGATTTTAAATGCAGAAGGAAAATGAAATGTGTAAAAAAATCAAAAATTTCCCCCCAAACAATAGTAAATTCAAATTAATTGAAAAAAACAAAAAATTAAAAATATTCAAATTACAAAATCCATTCTACACTGAAAAAAAAAACACACACCAATAATTGAAAAGTAAAAGAGGGTTAGTGAAGAGAATAATTCGAAAACGACGGGATTACATTTTAAAGACTTTGCCAGATTGTGTTCCAACCTGCTCACTCAGTAAAATTAACACGTTCAACAAAACTAATGATAACTTCAGTTTGGAATGCCCTGTAGACACAAATTAAAATTATTTAGAAGCCTGAATAAATGTTCTTTGTTATTAAAGAATGTTTACCTAATTATTTTCAGTTTGCAGTAAAAAAAATCGTTTATTTCATCTACCCAGTGAGGCAAATATGATAGTGAAATATGATTTAAAAAATTAAATGATGAATCTAATTTGCTTAATAATTAAAAATAGCGTTTCTAGTTTTTAACTTTTTTGATGCGTTATCTAATTTGTCATTTGAAAACGACAAGAGATTTAATCACCTGGTACATGTAGGCCTATTATCAGTCGTTTCTTTTGTTTGTTTGTGTGTTTTGGTTGTTTATCCTGTCTACAAAATCATGGGTTTACTTGAAAATTCACCGAAGCGTGTGATTGTTTGTTTGTTTTGGTTTAGTTGAAGCATTCTGCGTAATTTTTATAAATTTGAAAAGGCTATCTGCTTATGAAAGTAAACCGATTATTTATTTTTTAAACACATCAAAGTATCCTTGATCATTAAGACAATGATCACACTTTATTGACCATAATGAAGTTTAAAAGGAAGGTCAATGTCTTCAGTAGGTTCAATAGTCACTCAATAAATTTCGATTTCAGTATGTTACAAAATCATGTACCAGTAATGTAATCAGTGCAAATCGGACCAATCCGATTCTGCTTGAAGCATATCTTTTGTTCTACATAGCGCATTGGAATGAAATAAAGCGGCAAATAGGTGCTTATTTACGTGGATTTAAGCGCATACCAAATAAAGACCCATGCATACTTTAGTTGTAAACAGAATTTTGGCAGTGTAAATGTTACATAAGAGTGCAATATTATTTTCATGCCAGTAAGATGTAATTTGTCCACCCTATATCAAGTATTTTCATACTTGCCTTGACTTATGACGTCATAATGTTGTCATAACGGGAATGTTTGTACTTTTTTGATGACAACGAAAAGAAGAAATTCTAAGCTATCCTGTGGAAGCAAATTTATAGGAAAAAGAAAATTCAAAGGAGTGGTAACCACCACCCCCTCCCCTTTCGACCTTTCGGTTTGTTATTACAAAAAATGACTCAGGTAGGCGAGGGTTAAGATCGACTCGAACCGCAATCATGTAAAATTGAAACAAATTAGCGTTAACACCACGCGTTAACATGATATCATTTCGGCGATGTATGTTCATTAATTAATGATATACAAGCTTTTCACATGACAAGTCACGATTTACCGCTGTTTTACACTTTCAGCCGCGCATTCATGCTGTTGTATTTAATAGGAAGACGAGTGAAAGAAGTGCCTCACTTCATGCATATAGCTACCTATGAAATTGAAATAAGGCGACGAAAATAAAAAACCCTGTTTTACGGGCCGACCGACCCTGATTTTTCAGTTTTGCAGAATTTTTTTTAGTTTTTCCAAAAATCATGTAAAATCAGCCTGTTTTTAGCCCAAATTTATCAATTTTGGCAAATTTTTTTTTGAAAATTTGTTTGTAGAAATTTTTCATTTTTTCTCATGATTTTTCAGATTTTTGGGCTATTTAGGCCAATTTGAGCTCCAGAAAAGAAAAAAAAAATTAAAAAAGAAAAAATTCGCCCGACCGACTGACCCTACTCGAAATGTCCGCACGCCCGTAAAACAGGGTTTTCTTTTTTCGTCGCCTAAGCGTGTTATTTGCTACCATAATTCATTACAACAAGTTGACAGACATCCTCCATAGACACGGGAATGTTGAAAATGCACGCTCTACAGCACACAAAATTGGTATAGGGAAAATGTACGTAACTCGACTTTGTGAAGTCATTACTCCCAACAGAAGCCTGTTTTGGATATATTTATAGAATGTATATTGCATTTGTTATCTTTCTATTGATATCAAAATATTATACTTTTGTGAAAAATCCATACAGGTACCTGCAGCTTCCAAAATTCTTACTTTTAAACGTAATTTCCTACAGGGCATGCAGGTGGGGCCTATTTACTAGGCACTGGTATCTTCATTCACTAAAGTATCTGCTCAGGTAGTTGCATTCGACCATTTTGAACATTTGAGCCAAATTTCAAAACAATCTGAACACTTTCACCATAGGTACCTATGCAATATTGATAAAATATGCTAATAACCCAGCCGGTCCAGCGTATCACCTCGTGCTTATTGCGCACACACTGCAGGTTTGCCAAAAAATCAGCCCAATTTGAGGGCCAGACGCGCGAAAAAAAAAGTTGCCGAAAAAATAAAAAGCTCTAAAAATTGAAGTTAGGGAGCATTTAAACCATACTTTTTGCGTTAATTTTGGACTCGATCAATTTCACTTGAACAAAATTCAAGATCAAATTAATATCTCAAAATTGAGCACGAGGAGAGATTAGGAAGCATTCTTAACCACTTAGACTAGCGAGGGATTTGTTGGCGATGTTGGGATTTTAATTCGATATAAACCATAAACATAGACAAACTATACCTTTTCTTAATCCTTATAATGAGACAAATACATTGGTGTACATTTAAAACAATTTGACTTGTTTTCAAATTTACCCTGTACTAATTTTCCCCCTTATCATGCTTATTTTACAAAGTTCCCCACATTTCCCAGAGGATGGACCCAAAAATAATTCTGATTCAGCACCCTTCAAACTATAGAAAAACATCTTCAAACCTTCTTCCCCAAACTTCTAGAATGGGATTCTGATTTTTAACCCTACTATACCAACCTGTCGATCACCGCAAAAAAGGAGGTAGCGTTATTTCTCTTGTTAGATATAGCAGCAATTTCCACCAAGCAGAAGGCAGGGGTCTGCTCTCTGAGTTTTGAAAACTGTGGCAACAATAGCATTGAGGGATTTAAGATATATATTAGCTCTGACCTAATATATTATGACAAAATCAGCGCCCTTATGGAATAAAACCAGTAGATCATGGCGTATCACACAAGAAAACACACGCCGGAGTTGATTCCCATTGGCATCCACTCTGTTTGACCGGTCTGTGACTTCGTGGTTTTAATATCAATGAGTACGAGTCTGTAATAGACACATTTGTTGATTAAAATTACGGCAAACCCACTAATTTGGCTAAAAATCACCGGATGTCATTAGCCTCTTTTTAAGGCTCCTATATGTTTTATGGTATGATATTTTTGTGTGTAAAACGTGTTTGTGTTCTTCCAATTTAGGTCCTAGACTATCATTTGAGAGCACAATTGAAGAAATTTCATATTTTCTCTAAAATGTGCCTGTGCCACTCTAAGCACCTTTTCCACATAGGTTCCCACGTATTCAATATGCTAATTGAAGCCATTAACGGTATTCACACTTGTATGAAGCTGTTCCAGACATTAAGTAGTGCATGGTGGATCCAGCGGATGTCAGACGACATCGGTTGTACTTGTATTTGCCATCAATCTTTACGAGTCATGCTGTTATCGAACCCAGTTAAGTAGAAACTGATTTCATTCTAAGCTCCATTTTGGAGCTAAAATTGTTTGGCTTTTGTTAAAAATATATGCGCAAATCCCGCCTTCCATGGTTGAATACCCAATCAAAACAAAATAAAGTTGTACATTTTGTTATAAATGCGGCATCTGTTGATTTTTCGATTTAGCATGTTAAAATACCTTGTAAAAATACGATTTAAAGTACGATTTTTGTAAGAGTTAAAAAATTGAGCACTGTGCACTCAACCAAACGTCCTAATTTTTCTCAGTTTGCTCAAAACGACAATGACGCGTTTTTTGGTACACATTGAAACACATTTAAACTTGATTTCAAATTTACCCCTGTACTTATTTCACCCCCTTATTTTTACAAGGTCCCCATATTTCCCAGAGGTTAGACCCAAAAATTCTGATTCAGCACCCTTCAAACTATAGAAACAATCTTCAAATCTTCTTCCCCAAACTTCTAGAATATGATTCTCATTTATAACCTTACTAGTATGCATTTTTCAAATTTAGCATTATGTGTTTCATTTTATCTCTCTTATGTCTATCAAAGGGGAGGGGTGGTTACCACCCCTTCTAGGTTTTTTGTTTCTATTGGATCCTACCAAAAACACCATTTAATGTAATTGTCAATTGACATTTAATGCTCATTTTCATGCAAAAACAAGCACACACAGTGGTATAGGTTCAGCGTTGTCCCGAAGTGATGATAAGTTCGCATGGCATCAAGAGTGTCAATATCAAAGGACACTTTAGTTTAGTCCCAAAAGAAGGATATTTTCATTCTCTTTCCATTGATACCAAGATAAGTACCAACATGCCTAGTATTACGTCAGAATGATGTTATAAATTTCGCATGGCAGCAAACTGTCACTTTTAAAGAACACCTTGTACAATAGGCGAAATAAGTTCCATTTTTGTTACCACAAAAGTTGGAATATCAGACCTTCACATGCCTTTGGCTCTAAATGATGGCAAAGTGCTAGTTTTATATACAGAGAACATTATTATTACGTAAGAGTGTCATAATATTTTCGAGCCAGAAAAATATTAATTTCCACCTAAACCCATTATTTCATATTTGCTTAGACTTAAGAAGTTATAGAGTCATTATAGTGATAATGTTTGTATTTTGTTATGACAATATAAAAGAGAAACTCTAAGCTATCCCGTGGTAGCAAATTTATAGGAATTGGATTTAAAAAAAAAATAAATTCAAGGGAGCGGTAACCACCTCCCTTTCGACCTTTCGGTTGTGTTAATACAAACAATGACTCAGGTAGGCGAGGGTTAAGATCGATTCGAACCGTAATCAATCATGTTAAATTGAAACCAAGTATCGTTAACATGATATCATTTCGGCGATGTATAACTTTCTACATGACAAGTGAAGCGTCTCTCGATTGACTGATGTTGTACCTTTTCAGTCGTGCATCATGCTGCTGTTGCTATAGTAGTGAGTAAGGTAGATATAATAACAGTATTCATTTTGTTTCATTTATTTCCACATCATATACATCAAAATACAAAGACACAAAAAAATGATATTTACAGAAAATGTTATGGAGGATGGGATTGAAAGGCCAAAAGGCCAGAAATGATCACACCCAGAGAACATTTAAGTTACAACAAAAACAAAACAGAAAATTTGTAACATTAAACATACATAGAAACAAAAATATAAAAAAAATTCTCGCTCCAAACCTAAATACATTATAGTGAAACAAGATACGATTTATATTGGCTACGAAAATGCTTTACAGATTTAGACGTTGTTATATCTAAATTAATGGAGTTCAAAAGAATTGGACCGGTAGTTCGAACAGTTTGATCAGAGAATATTTTCTTATTGTTTGCGTATAATCATTTGCCTGTCTAGTATCATAATTATGATTGTCTGATTTTTAGAAAAGAATGTCTGAAATCATTTCGGTAGATGATTAATAGAATACTTAAACATGAATACACCCACTCCAAGTATGTGTTATACACGTTGAGAATGTTTAAATTTTTAAATAGGGATCGGAGTGACTTCTATAATGACTGTTGGTAAGTGTCCGCACTGCCCATTTTTGAAGTTTCAAAATAAAGTTTATCCAAATAACTATGATATGTATTGCCCAATACTAATATACTATAATTTACATTTGGTTGAACAAGAGTGCAATATAATGAGTACAATATACGCTTAGAAACACAATATTTAAACTTACTGATAACCCCAATGTTTCGTGCTATAATTTTAGAAAATCCATCAAAATGATTTTTCCAAGTGAGATTTGCACCTATAGTGACTCCGAGAAATTTTAGTAGAATAAACTCTTTGTAATTTAGTATTATCTAATAATTCGTATTTCATTACCCTCTTCTGTCAACCTTGCATTCCCATTACGTGTGCCCATTAACATATAATTTGTTTTAACAGCATTGACAGATAATTTACAGATAATTTAATAATATGGAAGACGAGTGAAAGAAGTGCCTAAGTTCATAATCTACTTCCCTGTGAAATTTAAGCAACCTTGTTATTTGTTACCATAAATTTTGTGATTAATACCTGGGATGAATTACATTAGTTAATCAACAGACCGCCATGTTTGCCCTCTGTTCAGTTCAAAATGGATCTAGCTGGATGACGACTGTATACCGTTAAAACACTTATGTGTATAAGGTCTTCTGCATTCCCATTGTTGGATAAGGGGGGTCTTGACCCCCTTATGAAAACCATTTTGCCGTTAGCTTTTTTTTACCCAAACTATGGTCATTGATGGGTTTATCAACACAACCACATAACAGAAAACATGAAAATCGTTTATACCGATTCAAAATGGAGGTCCAAAAACCTATTTTTATGACGCGCACCAAATTCTCCTGTCGAAAAAAAAAACACTTTCTCAAGGGAGTTTTCTCATAAAATTTGGCTCAGAATAGGAGAACATCAATGCATTTCTATTGCTGAAATAAAAAATAAAAAAAGTTTACTCCAGTACGATTTAAGTGGCAAATTGTGTAATTGATGTATTTTTTGTTTATATATTTGCGTGTGCTTAGTGGATTGTATGTTTTATGTCAGCAACCATTTTAAGGTGATGTTCCATTTCGGGCAAGTAGGCCCTGCGAACATTTCCTTCATTGATTTCGATACTGTATTTTATATGTGTATTGTATTATTACATAAATGATGATGTATGATGCTGACGTAGCTTTAATATCAATAGGTGTGAGTCTCTGATATCAATGTAATAGACACAGACAAATTTGCTGATTAAAATTACAGCAAACACACAACTTTGGATACATATTACTGACTGTCTCCTACATGGTTTTATGGTATAGATCTGTATTCTCATAGCTTACGTCCTAGATTATCATTTCAGAGCACAATTGAAGAAATTTCATATTTTCTCGAAAATGTGCCTGTACCACCCCACTCTAAGCATCTTTTCCACTTGGGTTTCTACGTATTAAATATGTTAATTGAAGCCATTAGCGGTACTCACGCTTGTATGAAGCTTTTCCAGACATTAAGTGTTGCATGGTGAATCCAGTGGATGTCAGACGACATCAGCTGTACTTTGTATTTGCCATCAATCTTTACGAGTCATGCTGTTATCGAATCCAGTTGAGTAGAAACTGAATTCATTCTAAAACCACAATTTGGAGCTAAAAATTGTTTGGCTTCTGTTAAAAATATACGCGCAAATCCAACTTTTCATGTTTGAATACCCAAACAAAACAAAATAAAGCGGCAAACTTTGTTATAAACGCGGTATTTGTTGAATTTTCGATTTTGAGTTATCTTAACATGTTAAAATAACTTGTAAAAACGCAGTAGCTGTTGAGTGTTGGACTTATAGCTCTAAGCATGTTAAAATACGATTTGAAATACGATTTTTTTTTCCTAATAGTTAAAAATATTGAGTACTATGCACTAAACTGAACGTCCTAATTTTTCTCCGTTTGTTAAACACGACAATGATGGGTTTTGGGGGTTAGGCCCGGGGGCACTTGTTTTCAAGCTGATCTGATAGATATGATGCAGTGGACAAAACGCGTAAAGAGGGTCCCTCTTTTTCTTCCCAACAGGCAATGTACGCACGTAATTGATTATGTGTCAAAACAGCAAATATGAAACAAGGGTTGTTTTTTCTTAACAACCCTGAAATGGTGATTTGCATGTTTAGGGTTAATACTTCACAATACGCAGAGAATCAAATCATCACAATCAATCGAAGTATAAGCAAATCAAATAATAAAGGGTATATTAACGATACAGTGCATAACTTACCTTTGTTTGAGGGTAGCAACCCACTGACAAAGGAAGGTACTTGCTCGAGGCTATGTTTTATTATCGATGGAACCTTTGGATCCAAGGGCCCGGGAATACGACGTTTTCCTTTCTTCCTTTTGTCATTTTTGAAGAGAATAACTTAATTCTGTTTTAACACTTAACCTCATCTACCTGAGCATTTTGTAACAACACAAACCCAAAGGGGAAGGTGGTTTTTTTACCACCGCTCTTTTCAATTTTCCCTTATTGGGCATCCTATCCTATCAATTCGTTCTCATTGGTATAAAATAATACTTTCCCATTATACTACCACTATGACGTCATTAGGTTAGGAGAAAATATGAAAATACTGGCTATAGCGTTGCAAAGTGAATTTTCGCAATTGTTTACTGGCTCAAAACATTATTAAAAAGACTTAAACGCTCCGTGTACATAAAGCTTGTCATTTCCTTTCATTTAAAGGAAGCCCAAACAACAGCAGATATTCCTTACCTTTTGTGAAAAATTCACCATTTTGTCGATTTAAAGTACACTGACAAACGTACAAATACTCCCTTTACTTCAAAACGTTTTTAAATAACATGAAAATAATAATACAAATAACAATACACATTCGAAGTATGATATTAGACTGTTTTTTTTTTGTTTAAAATCCGTAAATATAAGGTAATCTCACTATGAGTTTAAACAATGGCTCTCCACCAAGGACACAGTTTCAGTGGGTTGTACTTGTCAATACATTGACCCACATTCCCACAGGTTGGGCCAAAAAATTCTGATCCAGCACCCTTCAAACTATAGAAAAAACACTTCAAAAACCCTTCTCCCCCAAACTTTCTAGAATAACCCTACCATCCGCTCGTGAGGATGTTGAAAGTTTTTGATTTTAAAGCCATTTACCTACTTTATTAGAGAGTGGTATGAAAACCTAACAATAGTTTATAGAGGGAAATAGACATATAAGGACCGTTCGGTCTATAATTAATCAAAAGGTGATTGATAAATTTGACAGTACCAGACATTGGCTATGAACCTAAAAGTGGTATTAACTAAAGGTGCAAACGAGAGATTTGAAATAATAGGTAAGTTCCTAAAATGTGCAAATCTGTATTTTGCACGGTGTAAAGCTTTCTATCAAATATAATATCCGAATGGAAAGGATTAAGCTAGAACTGTTTCTTTTGACAAAAATTGTTATTTTCTCCTAATTTCCTATAGGAGCCTACGAAATTCAGCCTACGTTTTCTATTGAATATAAGCCTATATAAATCACCTTTTGTTTTCGTTTTGAGTTATTTCTGAATTCGAAACAAAAGGTACGGGACCTATGTGAGTGTCTAATCTATAGTCTTATCTATATGAATCAATACAATATCAACAGATAATATGGATGCTTGAAACTCTCTCGTGTGCAACACTTTAAAGGTCCCCAGAAATGAGATTAAGATAAACCTACTCCAAATCTTGTATGGGGCATTTTCCATTCATATTCAGGCCAGAAAAATAATACACTACCAGTGACAATCATTATGAAACAACTATTTTGGTTTTCATCAGTGTCATGACCAATAGATTCACACCAGTCACCTGGAATGTTCTATTAACCTCTGAAAAATCAATAGTTCACTATGATGTCATCACCAACCCAAATAGTGAATGCTTTCTCCGTCCCTTCCTGTAGACAAGACTTGACACAAACCACATCCATTATATTTGCATTTCCTGGGACCTTTAAGAGAGAATTAATCGGAGTCTAGAAAGAATGATCAAAATGTAATTGACGGATTTGGCGATACGACTCCATAGAAAGGGCAATGGCGATATCTCACTTGAATTTAAAAGACAGGGCAAATATATCATCAGTATTCGTTAGTAAAACCCAAGAATTACCTTCACGAATGCGTCAAATACAGGGAAATATGTACAAATAGAGACAAGGATATCTCATCATAAACAAGAGCAATGAGATTTGTCAAAAACTTCTTTTTCTTTTCTTAAATCAATAAATGTATTAATATAAAAAAATAATACAAATCGTGAGCTGAGAATACAATGTTTCTGATTGACATTTTGTTTAATTTTTGAAGAAAATGGTATGGTAAGATTCCTGACAGTATGTCTTTAATATGATATCAAGTTTGCTATGGTTTTTGTTTGCTTTCTTCAATCTAACATGTGTCACTAACTGTTCTTCCGGTATAAATTTCCTTTGTTTTTACTGGACTTTAAAGACCAAATCTCAAAAGACTAAAATGTCAGTTGGGATCTTGTAATTCTCAGCGTAGTCTAGCGGTTAAACCACAGACCCTGCATTTGACCTTGCAAAAGAGTCTGCAATGAAAGGTTTGATGTTTCTAGGCAATGTGATCAAATGTGTGATACACTTTGCATTTTGAGCAGTTGTGGATTCTTTCTTTTCTCGTTTTTTTTTATTTTAGGGGGGGGGGGGGAGGGGTTAAAGTTAAAAAAAGTATAAATAAAAAAAAGGTTTGGCAATATCTAGGGACATGATTCTAGATATTAAAGCATACACAGAGCATTAAAATGGTATTCCGGTATCCGTGGGGTAAAAAAGATATAAGCATAGCTTCTATCAAAATGGGTCAAAGTATTGTTTCTAGATCGTATGTAAAAATTAATGTTATGTGTTTTTACATTATATAATTACACTTGAGGGCCTAAGGGGGGGGGGGTTCCATAGTACCCAAGAGGTTTTGTCGCGATTTCTCTCGTGAAAAATATTTTTTTTGTAAATGTGTACTTATCGATGCGCTTCTTTCCATAAAACAAAAACAAAAATGTTTCGCCCGTAATGAGATATATAATTAGTTTGGGTCTGGATTCCCCCACCCCACGGCACAACGGAAGTGTGATTTACAAATAAAAATTGGCACACCCTGTTGCCAGAAATATGTTTCTGCTTAAGTCTGTTCATATGCATGAAACAAAATTAATGATATAATCAGAAAAAAATAAAGAAAAGCGATTTATCATCGAGACGAATACGCACCATGTGTACAAACCTATGCCAAATACATGTTTCGTATTTACTGCCCCCACAAAAAAAAAAAAATACAAGAATGGTCATGTTTATGCTAAAATATGTAAATTGGTCTTTCTAGAGCAGATATAAACATCAAAATGATTCAAAGTGTATGCAGTGGAAGCAGGGTCGCGGAAGCATCAGGTTACATTTTAAACGATTTTGATGGACTTCGACAACCAATGATTTGCCCTAATTTCCAGACGATAAACCGAAACTCATTTCTATTTTTTGGCTTGACTTATTAACACAAAGGTGGTATGCGTTTCATTTAACATTCTCGCGAAAATGCGTTTCCTTAGGCGCCAACGTGAGTGAAGAACCTAGGCCTTAGGTGTTAAGGGGGAATAGTGTTAAGGCTCACAAGGTATATGGATAGATCAGCACTTGGGTATCTGTTTAAATACTTTGAGGATTAATATAAAGCAAATATAGATTTCATGATGTATATCCATACGAACCAATCGGATCGATGTAAATGTTTACCACATGATTGACCTTGAAAAGTTTTC